>CAUYRH010005236.1:0-30717 GCA_963574655.1 Perodicticus potto
TTTATATAGTGATTAAGAAAATGCTATGAGGGCTATCTCTCACAGTACGATCAAAATGTTTCTGATTGTATATGAAGCACATTCTGCCCTATGATTTCACCAATGTACACAATTATGATTTAATAAAATTATTTAAAAAAATTAAAAAATAAAAAAAAATAAAATTAACCTAGGGTGTATTTGTCAGAAATACAAAATGTAAAATATGCATTGTAAAATAGGTATGGTATCCATACAGATAACTTTTCAACTCAATTTAGGAATGAATAATTTATATTTCTAAGTAAAGTTTAAAGTGCTTTTCTATTGGAAGTTTCAATTTAAAGTTATGATTCTCAAAGATGTAAAAGGTGGGTAAAACACTCTGCTGGGCAAACATACAGTTTTTCTTTTTCCTTGTTGAAGACACAGTGGGGTTGGGAAGGACATTTTCCCATGATAATAGAATGTACCTACACTAATCAAGAAAGGACTGCAAGACAGATTGATTTTCAAAACATCAATCCTCATTATCTATCAAAAATATATACATATATAAGAATCCCATTAAAATCAGCTAGAGGTGCAATCACTATTATAGACATTTTAAACCATGTCTTGTGCTGGGGCCCCACATTCAAAGATCTATTGAAGTATTTATCATGAAGTGAATAGTTATTTTTATTTGTTTTAGTTTCTGAAAGATTCCCACAATGTCACCAGGCTGGGTCACACAGTTACAACAAGTGTGTTCTGTCTGTTTCTACATTGCTATTGATATTTTTCTAGATGTGGCTATTTTCGTCAGAAAAATTCCAGAGTCATTGAAGTCAAATCCAGAATATAGAAAAGCAACAGAGTGTATAAATGTCTCAAAAACAAAAAGAAATATAATTAGTTGTCTGGAATGTCTGGGCTAAAACAGACCTATAGCACTAAATGTTTGATAACTTATTTTAAAACAGAATGAACAAAAGAATGCTTCCATTTATATAGTAATAACTACATATTGAAGCTAATACATAGATTGAGGCAGTTCTTGTAACTTGGCAAGATGTTTTTTAGAAACTATTTCCCTTTAGGACAGGATTTTATATTATAAGTAGTGGGTATACAACGGAAGTTAATGAATGTTATTAGAATTATGTATGCCCTGTTTTAAGTAACTCCAGGGAAAAAAAAGGAAGGAAAGAAAAAAGGAAGGAGCGAGGAAGGGAAGAAAAAAGGAAGAAAAAGTGGATCAAATGCTCCCCAATATCATGATATTTAATGAAATGTTTTATTTAAAGGGTTGAAATTTTCTTGTGGATTAAGATAGAGATGAATTAATTTATCATTTTAAAAATGGGGAAAATGAATTAACATCCAGGGGGGAAATATTAGTAAATTTCACTGGTTTGAAACCTCGAAATCACAGCAAGGTGACCTTAAGTCCATAATAATGCAATGCATATTTCAAAATAAAAAGGTAAATTGCAGGTATTACACCACAAAAAAGTATAAGTGGGTGAGGTGGTGTGTGTTGATTAGCTTGATTTAATGGTATACACATATCACATTATCACTTTGTGTGATTAAATTTTTTTATTAAATCATAGCCATGTACAATAATGCATTTTGGTGGTACAATTTGAAATACTTTCATCAAACTGGTTAATATAGCCTTCACCACACTGTCTTAATTATTGTGTTAAGGCATTTATACTCTATACTTAGTAGATTTGACATGTACCCTTGTAAAATGCACAATAGGTGTGGTCCAACCATTTACTCTCCCTCCACCCATCCTCCCCCCTCCCCTACCCTCCCCCATCCTCTCTCCCCTTCACCTTGGGTTGTAGTTGGGTTATAGCTTTCATAACCCAAACTTATACAAAGTTATAAGCTGCTTATATATTAGTTAAATTTTTGCAACTACTTTTGTCAATTAAAAATGATATTCATTAAAAAAAAATGATATTCATTGAAGTCAGAGCACCCCACACAACAAAATAAATAAATACTTCCAAACTTTAAAACATATTGTACTGCTCCTTAGTATGCAAATAAATGAGCTGAAGTTTAATAATTTCAAAAATATACTGAGTATAGCCATTATATAGAAATGTTTTATCATTTTTATATCTTTTCTTGTTGAGACTCAGTTAATAACAACTGTTTTAAATGTGGTCTACCTTTTCTTGCTCCTATATCATTTTTTGTTTGCAATTTTTTATGGTGGGTAGGGTGTATTTCAAGTAAGTGTGAATCTAATGAATGTTTTTAATCCTAATAAGTGTGGTTTTGTGCTATTGTTTGCTTATAGTTGATCCTTTCCTCTGACTCATAAACATCTTCAAGGAGGAAGTAAGATTCCTGTTGGGGAGTTTATTACACCAGATGGTGAAAAGCAGCCTAAATCCAGGAGGTTGATACTTAGAATTTGCAAATGTTTTAAAAATAATATGCTTTTTAAAAAACATTTAGTATTCTAGCCCTAATTAACGTATTATAAAAAGTCCTTTTTGTTTCTATTCCCCATTTTAAGAAGTGGCAACTGGATTTAAGCTTAAATAAAGATGGAATGTAAACGTTATACAAGAATAACCACCATCTGATACAACTTGTGGGATATTTTGCTTTGTAATAACTTAAACATAGGCACAACTCGCTGTAATGCTCCAGCCATCTCTTACTGTCAAGAGAAGCAGTTAGATAGCAAATTATCTGTTCTGTTGCAATATGGTCTGAGCACCCATGTAAACAAAGAAATCTGCTAATCAGAGGAAATTTCTCATGCAACAGAGACAGCAATGAAGCAAGAGTATCTCCGGCTAAAATAAGCTTAACTTCAGAATGAAAGCCCTTGCAGCTTCTTGAAGGAAAGCTGTGGGGAAAATATGAAAGCTAACAGCAGTTTAGAAGTGGAAATGTTAGCAGAAATGCTATATTTCCCACTCTGGCAAAATACTTTTACAAACCCCCTAATTAACTTTCTCTCTGGTAAAACTGGCTCAAAACACATAAGGAAATGACAAAACAGCAATCTCGGAGGTCCCAGAACGGAAGAAGATGTTGCAGGCAAGTTTGTAACAGACTGAGCCTCCCGAGGTCCGCCAGGGCACCTTGCACTTGTACCTGGGGAGGGAGGTGGCACCTCGCAGAGGGCTCTGACCGTCTTCTGGCTTGGTGGAGAACACTGAAGACACAGCAGCAATGGGAAATCAGTAGGTAGGGGATGAGGACAGGGAGGCGACGAGAAACCCACAGGTGTGTGCTCTGTGTGTGTACAAAGATTGCACACTACACACGGTAATGCTTCTCAGGGCCAAATTTTATGGGTTAGAAGTAGAATATGGGTTCTAAGATGACATTTTATCCAAAGGAGGGACCTCTTGTAGTGGCAGCTAATACCACAGTTAGCACATAGCACTGGTGGGGTGAGAAAGGATTTCAAAGTAATAGACTACAACACTCACTAAACAGGGCAAAGCCTAAACACACTGGCATCTGAGAGCAACTGGTTTCATTTTGTGTCAGAAATGAAATGCTACATCAATCCTGTTTTTAAGGCTGGGCACAATGTCTCATGCCTGTAGTCCCAGCACTCTGAGAGGTCAAGGAGGGTGAATTGCTTGAGCTCATGAGTTTGAGGCCAGTCTGTGCAAGAGTGAGACCTTGTCTCTATTACAAATAGAAAAACTCGCCAGGCATTTTTGGGAATGCCTGTAGTCCCAGCTACTCAGGAGGCTGAGGCAGGAGGGTCACTTGAGCCCAGGAGTTTGAAGTTGCTGAGATCTATGACCCTATGGTACTCTGGGAGGATCCTTTGAGTTCAGGAGTTCAAAACCAGCCTGAGCAAGAATAAGACTCCACCTCTACATGTTTCTCTAGAAAAACTAGCCAGATGCTGTGGTATATGCCTGAAGTCTCAGATTCTTGGGAGGCTGAAGTAAGAGGATTGCTTGAGCCCAGGAGTTTGAGGTTGCTGTGAGCTATGATGACGCCACAGCACTCCAGCCTGGGCAACAGAGTGAAGCTCTGTCTCAAAAACAATACCCAACATAATGTTTTAAAATATTGTATTTATATATTTTATATATATATATATATATACACACACACACACATATATATATATACATACACACATATATATGCATTCCTAGTATATAATCAGTATCATTATTTTTCAACTAATAAATGTCGTCACATATAATTGTGTGTATAATTATGTAGAGAGAGATATTGAACCAGATATTGGAATTAAGTTGTTATAAACTAAAATTAAATTGTTAGAACTTAATTATCATAGTAACCACAGTACATAGAACAGAATACATATTTTTTGACTTATGATGAATATTACATTTCAATTAACCTATTATCAGTCCAAATGGCATTTAACACCCCAATGAACCACTCATAAAATTTAAAACTTATAAGTTGAACCACCGTAAGTTAGAGACATCAGTTTATACAAAAGTAATGGTAAGGGAACTAACTAAAACATTTCACACAAAAAAATTAACTAAAAATACAAGAAAGTAATGCAGGGAAAGCTACAAGGTATATAAAAATAAATATCAAAATAACACAGTAAATTCTTCCTTATTAGTAATTGCTTTAAATACTTTGTATTAAATTCTCTAGTCAAACATCAGAGATTGGAAGAATAGATTTTTTAAAACGCCAACAGTATGCCATTGGAGCCTCAATTTAGAGCCAAATTGAGCCAAAGGCACAAATAGGGTGAAAGTGAAAATAAGAAAAAAGGTATGCCATGCAAGTGGCAAGCATATGAGAGCAAGTACAACTATGCTAAATCAGGTAGAAGAGACTTTCAGTCAAAAATATTACAAGAGAAAAGAAAGATCTTGTATATCAATAGGAAGTTGAATGCAGCAAAAAGATATAACAATGAGAAGCATTTATGCAACCTAGTAACAGATCATCAAAATAGACAAACTGGTAGAAATGAAGATAGTAACAAACAAATCTATGATAATATTGGAGACTTTAATATACCACTCTCACTGGTGGATACAACCACCAGACAGAAGGTAAGTTAAAGGAAATGGAAAACGTGACCGACATGAGAAACCAACTTGATGTAACAGAGACACACGTATAACTGCGTGTTTAAACATTCCAGCACCCAAGAACAGTTCCGATAGTCTGTTATGTACAAATTAATTACTAGTTTCTATCTTTAATGATTCCAGGAGATGTATTTTTGTCCTTAGAAGTTGACTATAAGCTTTGATTAACACTATTTTAACATCACTAAGAATCACTAATCTGCTGATAATACTTTAAATTTTACTCAAATCTGAAAAACCTTTTAGGTTTGGTATATAGCTACAGTCATGCATGCCACCATGTCTCCACTTCACCCTTTAACTGAAAATCACAGTTCGGGGAATTTCACTCATGTTTAGCTACTTTTCCTATAATGTCAACCCAGTTTCTCACCAGAACAATGCCAGACTGGTATGCCACCAGAGGATCTTAGGTATGCTGTGAAATTTTCTAAAGATCATCAATTAAATTGTTTTTGAAAGAAGTCCAAAACACAGCAAGTGTATTCTTTTGTAAATCTTTTTCTTTTTTTTTCAATCCACATAATTTAAGTGTGCCACAGAAGTTTAATTATAGGTTCAAGTGTGCCATGAGCTTAAAAAGGTTGAAAAACCGTGACTTAGAATGTCAACTTGGTGACGGTAATCCAGAAGATGTCATCGTTAAAATACAAACATCCTTTAATGATTCATATCCTATACTCGACCACGTGCCAATTTAGTCCTAACTTTTATTCTAGCATAACCTGTTCTTCATTAAGAAGGATTGGAATGGAAACATCATTTCCCATATCAGTGATCCTATCAGCTTATAGGCACAAGGTAATGCTGTTTGAATTTTGAATATTTCTCTGAGAACATGTTTCAAATGGGGGAGAAGAAAGGAATGAGAAAGCCATCAGCAAATGAAAGTAAAGGGGCTTTTCTCCAAGGTGGTTTTGAGGAGAAATAAAAGCAAACTCAGCACATTGTACCCCATGATTGCATTAATGTACACAGCTATGATTTAATTTAAAAAAGAAAAAGAACAGAGTATGAATGTTTTTACCACAACAGATAAGTACGCGAGGAGACGGTTCTGTTAATCAGTTAGATGTAAGCATTCTACATTGTGTATAAAATCAGCACTTTGTACCCCATAAATGCGTTAATGTATACACTTATGATTCAATAAAGAATTTAAAAAATAAAAATAAATGCACAGAACAGGAAAGCTGGAAGCGTAAAATTTTGGTCATATTTCTACAATCAGGTCCTCCTCATAAGCTTCAAGTCCCAGCAAGAAAGCACTTAGGTGTAGAAGAGTTCATGTCCTCAGTTTAAGTGTATTGTTAAAATATGACACCACATATCACAATTTGTAGGAGATTTGGATAAAAGAAGTCCCCGTTCTCTGGAATATTCTGAAGAATATGCTCACGGCTCACAGCTCATGGCAGTTCTTTGGCAGGGCATTGTCTAAGGAACCCAGTCTCTGAGAGTCAACAGGGGCAGGCCAATATACTCAGATGACTTTTTAAAACAGAGAAAATGAATTCTAAGGGCTTAAAACCATCTGGAAACAAGTGAGAAAAAAGAATGGTCGTGACTAATATTAATCCACTCTGTTACCAGAAATTGATTAACAATCATATTACTGGAAGAGAGGTTCTTTCCATGTCTTAAACGATTTTAATAATACAACCTTATTTTCTGCAGTGAGAAATTGTTTCCCTCCATGACTACTTCTTAGTATTATGCTTCATTATATGTTAACAGTTTTGAGAGTACAGAGAAAATGCCCTTGCCTCGATCAATTATTGTAATCAATAAGAAATTCATCACCTTTTAATCTATGGCTATAGTTATTTCAATATTTCATGCTGTGGTTATTGCTGTGGTTTCTGCAAATCATTGTAGTAATATTTCTCAACCACAGTGTGTATAAAATAAGTGACTTTTGTCTTAGGCATAATATTAAAAATTTTTCGTCTGGGTAAGGTGGGCTCTTCCTGTAAAGCATGAAGAATTTTTTTTAAAAAATGAATTGGTAGCACACTGTACTCCAAGACTGAATTATTGTACACAGTTATGACTCAATAAAAAATCATTTAAATAGTCAAAAAAATAAAATAAAAATAAAAAAATGAATTGGCTTTCAGCTCATCAGTGGTCCATAAAATATTTAAAGGGGACTGAAGCGGGAGAAGTGGAGACACTTAGATAGAACTTCAAGAAAATCTCAAATAGGGTTTGAAAAAATATTTATTTGAAGTACAGGAGTCTAAAATTTTAAAAAATGATTTTTATTTGATGGATAGTTGATATCACTCTAGTGCAGTGATTCTCAACCTGTGGGTTGTGACCCCAGGACCTGTATTAAAGGTTTGCAGCATCAGGAAGGTTGAGAGTCTAGTGGGTAAGGTAGGTGCAGAATGCATTATTTCTCTAGAAGAATTAATGTGCCAGTGGTGTGTCTGTATCATAATGGTGGACTTGAGTAGCTGCATAGAAGTCCACAAAGGGAAAAATCAGATCCAGAAAATATTGACCTGTTCAGTCATTCTCTGGTAAGACTGAAAATTTCCACAATTCACCTTTCCCTGCATATTCCTGCATTGTGTTTGCCCATCTCTGTGCTCTGTTCACAGCAGGTGCAGCAACAATTATTTCCTTACTATTGTCTGCTTTCATACCCACAGAAATCCAGTATTGAAGATCAGACTTGCCTAACCCTCATTTAATCTCACATTTTCAGTAAACAAGAGGAAAAACGTTGATTTAGAAATTAAAACTGGAGAACATAAGAATGCTTCAGAGAGGAATATTTCCTACTTGAATCTGGTGATTTTCTTCCCATCGTCTTACACCACCTTAGCCTGCCACTAAAACTTAGCAGAAGATTGTATGGCGTTGAAGCACATACATGGATCCTAACACCCCACCTGCCTTGTCTGATAGCAAGTGGAACTGACATCAAAAACCTTTGGCTCATGTTCTTAGGAATGTCTTAAGAATTCTTCTCTGTGGGACCACAGAGCAGGGAGCCACTCTTCCTGCATCCTTATTTTCTTGTTCTGTGCCAACAATACATTTTCTCTTCTCCGCTGAAAGCCTTGACATAACCAGGTATACTTATCCCCTTACTCCGGCGGGGGTGAGTGGGACTGGGACGGCCTTACCTACACCTCTGAGATTTGGTGGTCATCACTGAACAAAAATGCTGTCCATCAGCCATTTGGCTGAAGACTTGGGAGCGGCAATTATGCTGCAAGATGAAGTGGGTCACTGATGAGTAGTACCCAAAGAAAAAAAGGAAAAAAAGGACCCCCTGCAGCACAATTTTCAGTAAGTATGGCCTTTCTGGGAAATTAGGGCATTATAGTCTTGGCTACTATAATCAGAAATAAAATGAATATTTTTAGTGTATGGCCACTGGCTGATTGTGAGGAAGGAAAGCAAGATTTCAAAGGCTGCCGGGTTCCATCAGCACTGGCTTGCACTTTCAAATCTAAGAGAAATCTTGAAAGATAATTCAAAAATTATGTCAGCTATTTCTGTCCACAAAGGCCACTGTTCAAAAGTAGAATCTTAAAATAAATCAATGTACACTCTTCAGGCATATTTGCTTTCTGGTTGTTTGAAGTTATGAAGAATAAATCCATTTTTATAAAATAATTCATGAGATAAGCTAAAATTCTATTCTAAAAATGGACTCTATATCATATAGAGTGTGTGTGTGTAAAAAAAAACAGGATATTTAAAAGTTTAAGAGGAATAAAAATGCCCTTTTTACAACTTGGTTTGGTTTTTTTTTTTTTTTTGGTACGAGAGGTCTTTACTGGCGAGGGATGCTGCAGAGCAACACTAAGGAGGAGAGAAGAGAGACAGGAGAGCTACAACTTGGTATTTTATGTATCTGATAATACCTGCCAGACAAAGAGTTTGAAATGACCAATAATTCTTCATCAATTGAACTTTATCTAATTTTATTGATTTGTCCATTAGATTTTGCTTTCTCAACTACAATCATTTCTGAAAAATAAATCTACATATGCCACAAAACCCAGGTTCAAAACATACATTATAATATGGGGTACTTTGATGGAAATTTTTTCATCTGTAAAAAAACCTGTGTAGCAATACTGTGTCATTTAAGATTTCCATTAGTGACATGCTAGTTTTCGAAGAAGTGCAAAGAGAAGCATTCCCACTGCAGAACATCCCATATATCAAGACTCTAGGGCCATTGGTCAGGACGCTTTGCCCACATGGAGTAGGAGACTACTTTGTTTCCTTTGAATTCTGACCAACACTGGCTTACTTGACTTTCACACCATTTAAGGGACATGCACGGTATCATGGCACAGGATACAAATAGAATTCCCATTCTTTTCTATAATTCTCAGATGTCTTAACAAACCAGGGCACAAAGTAGATAATATACTTATCTTTTAATCTCAGAGCAATCAAAAATAACCAGTTCACAGCTGGGCATTGTGGTGGGTACCTATAGTCCCAGCTACTTGGGAGGCTGAGGCAAGAGGATCACTTAAGCCCAAGAGTTTGAGGTTACTATGAGCTGTGACACCATGGCACTCTACCAAGGGTGACATGGTGATACTCTGTCTCAAAAAAAATAAAAATAAAAATAAAATAACCTGTTCACAGCTCTCCCCCTGGATAGAGTGTTGTGTATGTGGCTGGCACCTTAGCCGCTTGAGTCACAGGCACTGAGCCACACAAAATATATTTTAATGAAAGATACAGATAATGTAATGTAATAAGGATTCCACTGATTCTAATTCTACAGAGAACAGAAAAGGAGCACCAAGCTGAAGCTCTGAATTTCATAACTTAGGTTATTCAGAAATAATTGTAAGACTCTTGGGTTCTAATTTAAAAATCAACATCAAGTAAATCCTTTCTAACATATTTTTAAATTGAAGTATTATATATATGTTATATATATGTTATCTCTATATCATTATATATGTGCGTGTGTGCATATATATATAGAGAGAGAGAGAGAGACAGACAGACAGACAGACAGACAGACAGACATATCAGTGTTATCAGTGGAAAAAACCAAAACTCTGTGAAGTAACTTAAAGAGGTTTATTCTGAGCTGAGTATGAGTGACCATGACCAGGAGAGCCACCATAAGAAGCCTTGAGTGAGTGGTCTTGCTGTGGCTAGGTTACAATTTGACTTTGTACATTTTAGGGAGACAAGAATTATACCTACAGTCATAAATTAATACATAGAATGTAGATTGGTTTGCTCCTTTGTACATCAAAGGATGTTATAGGTGGGAGTAAAGATTCTTTGATTTTTGGATAAAGAAACAAAGCTTTGTCTAAAGGGCTGGAATGCTTTAAGTTAAGATAAGGAAATCTGTTACTCAGACACAAGCCACCCCCATATACCAAGACTCAAGTGATCTGTTTAGTAAATTAATGACCTGTAGATGTGGTTTAACCAATGTTTTACATGGCCTTGGGCTTGTTCATTATTTTGTATCATCTTTCTTACAAAAAAAAAGGGGAGAGGGCATGACTAGCTGTGTCTGATTTCATTGCTTCTCACACTTGGCAACTCAGCTAAAGGTTTTCTTTTGGAGGCATCCCCTTGGCCAAGAGAGGGCCCATTCAGTTAGCAAGAACTGGGGGGGGAGGGCTTAAGATTTTATTTTAGATCACAATGTGTTATCAAGGAGTAACTCATCCAGGTAGCCAGAAACCAGACAAGAGGAATATTTCAGTATTTATATCCAGAGAACCTATCTTAGTAATACCTCACCCTATTTCCTGAATCACCAGTATTTACTTATAATCCCTACATAGGTAAGGCCTTTTCTCTTTATAAGAGTATATTTTTGTAAATGGAATTAGAATTGACTATTCCTGGGGAAAAATAAAAAGGCTATGGTCTTACTCTAGCAGTCACTGCCCAGACCAATATCCTAGATAGCTTTCCCAATGTTTTCGTCTAGTACTTCATAATTTCAGGTCTTAGTTAAGGTTTTTAATACATTTTACTTGATTTTTGTATATGCTGAGAAATAGGGGTCTAGTTTCATTCTTCTGTGTATGGATATCTAATTTTCCTAGCACTATTTATGAAGAAACTGTCTTCTCCCCAATGTAAATTCTAGGCATTTTTTTGTTAAATCATAGCTGTGTACATTAGTGCAATCAAAGGGTACAATGTGCTGGTTTGATATACAATCTGAAATATTTTCATCAAAGTTTAACATAGCCTTCATGGCATTTTCTTAGATATTGTATGAAGACAATTTGTATTCTGCATTTAGTAAGTTTTGCCTGTACCATTCTAAGATGCACCATAGGTGTGGCCACACAAATTACCCTCCCTCCACCCCAACCTCCCCCTCCCTACCCCTCCCTTTCCCCTTTCCCCATAATCTTGTGCTATAGTTGAGTTATAGCCTTCATATGAAACCTTTAAATTAGCTTCAGAATAGGGCTGAATACATTGGATACTTTTTCTTCCATTCTTGAGATACTTTGCTAAGAAGAATATGTTCCAGCTCTATCCATGTAAACATGAAAAAGGTAAAGTCTGCATCTTTCTTTAAGGCTGTATAATACTCCATGGTATACATGTACCACAATTAATAATCCATTCATGGGTCAATGGGCACTTGGGTTTCTTCCATGAATTGGCAATTATGAATTGGGCTGCAATAAACATTCTGGTACAGATGTCTTTATTATGATGTGATTTTTGGTCTTCTGGGTGTATACCTAGTAAAGGAATTATAGGATCGAATGGCAGGTCTATTTTTAGATCTCTAAGTATTCTACAAACCTCCTTCCAAAAGGATCATATTAGTGTGCATTCCGATCAGCAGTGTAGAAGTCTTCCCTTTTCTCTTTTTACCAACATCTCTGGTTTTGAGATTTTGTGATGTGGGCTAATCTTACTGGAGTTAGGTGATATCTCAAAGTAGTTTTGATTTGCATTTCTCTGATGATTAAGGATGGTGAGCATTTTTTCATGTGTCTGTAGGCCGTGCACCCGTCTTCTTTAGAGAAGTTTCTCTTCAAGTCCTTTGCCCACACTGAGATGGGTTCACTTGTACTTTTGTTGCTAACACGTTTGAGTTCTCTGTGTATTTGGGTTATTAAACCTTTGTCTGAGGCATAATCTGCGAATATTTTCTCCCATTGTAAGGGCTGTCTGCCTGCTTCACTTACTGTGTTCTTAGCAGTGCGGAAACTTTTTAGTTTGATCAGGTCCCAGTAGTGTATTTTTGATACTGCTTCAATTGCCTGGGGAGTCCTCCTCATAAAAATTTCACCCAGGCCGATTCCTTCAAGAGTTTTCTCTGCACTTTCTTCCAGTATTTTTATAGTTTTATGTCTTAAGTTTAAATCTTTAATCCAATGAGAGTCTATCTTAGTTAATGGTTAAAGGTGTGGGTCCAGTTTCAGTCTTCTACAGGTCACCAGCCAGTTCACCCAGCACCATTTGTTAAATAGGGAGTCTTCCCCATTGAATGTTTTTAATTGGCTTTTCAAAGATCAAATAACGGTAAGTAGCTGGATTCATCTCTTGGTTCTCTATTCTGTTCCATACATCTACCTCTCTGTTCTTGTGCCAATGCCATGCTGTTTTGCTCACTATTGATTTATAGTACAGTCTCGGGTCTGGTAGTGTGATTCCTCCTGCTTTGTTTTTATTTCTGAGAAATGTCTTCGCTATTCGAGGTTTTTTCTGATTCCATATAAAATGAAGTATTATTTTTTTGAGATCTTTAAAATATGACAATGGAGCTTTAATAGGAATCGCATTAAAATTATATATTGCTTTGGGTACTATAGACATTTTATCAATGTTGATTCATCCCAGCCATGAGCATGGTATGTTTTTCCATTTGTTAACATTCTCAGCTATTTCTTTTCTTAAAGTTCCATCTATCCTTCATCATAAGGTTATTTAGCTTCCATGTTTTTGTATGAGTATGCACATTCCTTAACAGAGGTCTTTCACATCCGTTGTTAGGTAAACTCCCACATATTTCATCTTCTTTGGCACTACTGTGAAAGGAATAGAGTCCTTGACTGTTTTTTGGGTTTGGCTATTGTTAGTATATATAAAGGCTACAGATTTATGGGTGTTGATTTTGTAGCCTGAGACATTGCTGTATTCCTTGATCACTTCTAAGAGTTTTGTAGTAGAATCCCTGGTGTTTTTCAGATATAGCATCATATCATCTGCGAAGAGTGAAAGTTTGATCTCTTCTGACCCTATGTGGATACCCTTGATCACCTTTTCTTCCCTAATTGCAATGGCTAAAATTTCCATTACATTGTTGAAGAGCAATGGAGACAATGGGCAACCTTGCCTAGTTCCTGATCTAAGTGGAAATGATTTCAATTTAACTCCATTCAATATGATATTGGCTGTGGGTTTACTGTAGATAGCCTCTATTAGTTTAAGAAATGTCCCTTCTATACCAACTATCTTCAGTGTTCTAATCATGAAGGGATGCTGAATATTACCAAAAACTTTTTCTGCATCAATTGAGAGAATCATATGGTCTTTATTTTTTAATTTGTTTATGTGCTGGATTATATTTATAGATTTACATATATTGAACCAGTCTTGAGATGGGATAAAGCCCACTTGGTCATGGTGTATAATTTGTTTGATGTTTTGTTGGATTCTGTTTGTTAGGATCTTGTTGAATATTTTTGCATCAATATTCATTAGTGATATTGGTCTATAGTTTTCTTTTCTTGTTGGGTCTCTCCCTGGTTTAGGGATCAAGGTGATGTTTGCTTCATAGAATGTGTTGGGTGGTATTCCTTCTTTTTCTATATTTTGGAAGAGGTTTAGTAGTATAGGTACTAGTTCTTCTTTAAAGATTTGGTAGAATTCTGACCTGAAGCCATCTGGTCATGGGCTTTTCTTTTTAGGGAGATTTTATATAGTTGATGCTATTTCTGAACTTTATATAGTCCTGTTCAACATTTCCACTTCGTTCTGGCTAAGTCTTAGTAGGTGGCATGCTTCCAAGTATTGGTCAATTTTCTTCAGATTTTCATATTTCTGAGAGTAAAGTTTCTTGTAACACTTGTTAAGGATTTTTTTGAATTTCTAGAGGGTCTGTTGTTATTTCATCTTTACCATTTCCAATTGAGGAAATTAGAGATTTTGCTCTTTTTTTTCTGGTTAGGTTAGCCAGAGGTTTATCTATTTTATTGACCTTTTCAGAAGACCAACTTTTTGATTTATTGATATCTTGTATAATTCTTTTTTTTCAATTTCATTTAATTCTGCTCTAATGTTGGTTATTTCTTTTATTCTGCTGGGTTTGTGGTTGGTATGTTCTTCCTTCTCCAGTTGCTTGAGATGTCCCATTTAGCTGTTAACTTCCTCTCTTTCCACTTTCTTGAGGAAGGCTTGCAGTGCTATAAATTTCCCTCTTAGAACTGCCTTTGAAGTATCCCAGAGGGTCTGTTAATTCATGTCCTCATTGTAGTTTTGTTCCAAAAATTTGGCAGTTTCCTTCTTAATCTCGTCTACGACCCATCTATCCTTCATCATAAGGTTATTTAGCTTCCATGTTTTTGTATGAGTATGCACATTCCTGTTGTTGTTGAGTTCAAATTTTATTCCATGATGCTCTGAGAAGATGCAAGGAATAATTACTATTCTTCTAAATTTGCTGAGGTTAGGCTTCTGACCTAGGATATGATCAATTTTGGAGTATGTTCCTTGGGCTGATGAGAAGAATGTGCATTCAGTTTTGTTGGGATGAAATGTTCTGTAGATGTCTGTTAAATCCATCTGTTGAATGATTAAGTTTATATCTAAAATTTCTTTGCTTTGCTTCTTTTTGGAGGATCTATCCAGCACTGCTAAAGGGGTGTTAAAATCTCTGATTACTATGGAGCTGGTGGAAATCAAGTTGCTCATGTCTGTTAGAGTTACTCTTTTAAATTGAGGCACATTCTGGTTGGGCACATAAATATTAATAATTGAAATCTCATCATATTGAGCAGAACTTTTAACAAATAGAAAGTGTCCATCCCTATCCACCCTTATTTTGGTTGGTTTAAAGCCTATTGTATCTGTGAATAGGATTGCAACACCTGCTTTTTTCTGCTTTCCATTTGCCTGGAAAATAGATGACCATCCCTTCACCTTGAGTCTATATTTATCTTTTAAGGTAAGATGAGATTCTTATATGCAAAAGGTATCTGGCCTGAGTTTTTGTATGCAGTCAGCCAACCTGTGCCTCTTCAGAGGACAATTTAAACCATTCACATTAATTGAGAATATTGATAAGCCTTTCAAAAGTCTGGTGGACATTTTTAATCCTTTCATGACTGTGGAAGTTGGAATTTGATCAAAAGTTTCTGAGTGGGTTTACTTTTGTGATGGAGGATTACACTAGTTATTATGGAAGATAGGTCTGAGAATAACCTGGAGAGCTCTTTAGTTATGGCAAATTTCTTCAACGTGTGGATGTCACTAAAGTAGTTAATTTCTCCATCATAAATGAAAGTCAGTTTAGCTGGATACAGGATCCTGGGTTGAAAGTTATTTTGTTTTAGGAGATTAAAAGCTGATGACCATCCTCTTCTAGCTTGAAAGGTTTCAGCAGAGAGATCTGCAGTTATTCTAATATTCTTCCCTTTGTAGGTTATGATTTTCTTCCATCTGGCTGCTTTCAGAATTTTCTCCTTCATGTTAACTTTAGTGAAATTAATTATGATGTGTCTGGGGGATGTCTTATTCAGGTTGAGTTGTGCTGGAGTTCTGAAACTGTCTGCTATCTGAATTTCAGAATCTCTTGGCATGTCTGAAAAGTTCTCTTTCATAATCTCATGAAGAAGAGACTGTGTCTTGTGAAACCACTTTGTCGCTTTTGGGGACCCCTATAAGGCGAATACTGGTTTTCTTCGAATTATCCCAGAGCTCTCTGAGAGAGTGATCTGTTTTTGCCCTCTATTTCTCTTCCTCTTTGAAAGATTGGGAGCATTCGAAAGCTTTGTCTTCAATGTCAGAAATCCTTTCTTCTGCTTGCTCTATTCTGTTACTGAGGGATTCTACTGTATTTCTCAGATCCTTGAGGGCTGCAAGTTCTTGTCTCAATGTGTCAAAATCTTTGGTCATTTTGCCTTTGAATTCGTTAAATTCTTGAGACATCTTTTGGATCACTGCTTAAAATTCTAATTCCATCTTTTCCTCCATTCTGTTGATCTTATTTGCTATCCAGATTCTGAATTCGATTTCTTACATCTCAGCCGTTTGTTTATGCATGGGATGTTGTGGTGTTTCTGCCTTGTCATTCCTTGGGGGAGTTGATCTACTCTGATTATTCATGTTGCTAGGGTTTTTCCATTGTTTCTGCCTCATGGTTGTTTTTCATCGTTGCCTTTGGCCATCCTCAGAGTTGGGGAGGTGTGTCTCCAAGATTAGACCCCAGCGGGATCACTCTATTGTTGCTGGATCTTTGTAGGGAGTGACCCTGTGTAGGTCCTCTGGGACTGCCCCAGCCAGGGAGTTCTGGCTATGGGAGCAGCTCCGGAGTATGGCACCCCCAGATCCAGGAGCAGGGCAGGGTATGGTGCACACGGTTCTGGGAGTCCCTGGCACCCAATGTCTTTGGCAAGGAGAACCCCGGCTCCAGCAGTCTCTGGCCAGGAGGAGGGCTCCATGCAGAGGTGGGGAGGGCTCCAGGAGGGAGGGCCTGGGTCGCGTGGCTTCCGGAGTCCTTGGTCAGATGGGAGGGGCTGATGCAGAGCCATGGAGGTTACGGGATGGAAGACACGAGTTGCACAACTTCTGGAGTTCCTGGTCTGGGTGGGCGTGGGGCCTTATGATTGCCAGTGGAGTCCCTGGCCAGAGAGAGCATCCAGAGGCCCAGCGGGCATGGGGCATGGGGCACATGGTTGCCGGAAGATTCCCTGGCTGGGGGAGGGGTTGAGGAGAAGGGGGGAGGCTCAGCATGGCCCTGGAGTCTTGCTGGGGGGGGGGCACCTGGTCTGGCAGACAGGGAGGGGGGTTGCTGCTCAAGAACCTATTCCCTCAGTCTCAGCAGGGGTCAGGCTTCTGGTTGTCAGGTAAGCGGGGAAGGGTGTACTGTAAGTTCAGAATGGCAAGGAAAACTTTAGTTCAGTTTTTCTGCCTAACAAGAGAATATTTAGAGTCACAGCAGGGTCCCTCTGAGGAAGCAGTCCCCACTTCCCACAGCACTCTCCTGTGGGGTGAGACAGGAGGTCCACAGTTCACCACTTGTCTATAGAAAACCTGAAGGAGCAGACAAAGAGAAAAAAGAAAGGAAACAGAAAAAACACACCTTTCTTGGGGGAGGGGATGGACACTGTTCCTTTCAGATGAATTTTGTACCTGAAGCTTGCTTTCTTGGAGTCGCAGCTTTCCTCAGCAGAGGTGACCTGTAGTTATCACTTCTCTCTCTCGGCTGGGCTCCCAGTCTTCAGCTTAATTGGCCAGTTTCTGGACGTTATCTTTCCTTTTGGACAGGAGCCTCTTTTGGAAACTGCCTCCAGTCGGCCATCTTGCCCCTCCCCATCAATTCTTGGCATTTTTGTTGAAACTAACCGTAAATATGGGGATGTATTTCTGGGTGCTCTGTTCAGTCCCACAGTCTATTTGTCTATTTTTACACTGGTTCCATGCTATTGGGGTTTCTATAGCTCTGTAGTATAATTTGAAGTCAGGTAATGTGATTCCTCAAGCATTGTTCTCTTTGCTCAGGATGGGCTTGTTTATCATGGTCTTTTGTGATTCCATAGAAATGTTAGAATTTTTATTTCTATCTCCATGAAGAATGTCATTGGTATTTTTATAGGGATTGTTTTGAATCTGTAGATTGCTTTGGGTAATGGGCACATTTTAACAACATTGCCTCTTTCATGGAAACATGGAACATCTTTCCATTTTGTATCCTTTTCAGTTTCTTTTATCTATGTTTTATGATTTTAATTGTAGGGATCTTTCACTTCTTTGGTTGGCTTTGGGGGTTGAGAGGATTACTCAGGTTAGGGGGAATTGCCCAGTTTGGACAAGAGATAATCTGTTGAGTAAGGGAAACATTTATACCTTTATGTACTGGTTGATTACATGGTTGCCTATGCCATAAAGGATCAAATTTTATGTTTAAATTTTATATTTTTACTACATATCAAGTATATTCATTATAATCAAATGCCTCTAGTTAGGGATAACAAGTGATCAATCCTAAGTCAGCAGATTTGAATCCATTCACTTTGCTATACTCACTGTGCTGTGAATGTCTACCATGAGTGATGGGAGCCTTGATCCTATGGAGGGAGAAGGCATGTGACTGATGATTTTAAAAAATGCCTTTCTACTGAAGGACCCCTCTAGAGATAGAAGAATCCTCAGCAGTTCAAAGCAGGAATCATTACCAGCAAATGACCTCAAAATTAGTTTACTAATTTGTATGAAATATTGACAAATGTTGACATGATCAGCAGAAAGTGACAAAATATAGATTTTTCAAATTCTATGCCAAAGCATGATGATAATAGAAGGATAGGAATATTTTGAATTGTTTTTCTAGCAATATTTTCTCCTCCCAGCACTTCCACTTGACTTGTAAAATTATTAAAATCCAGTAATATTATAGGTTAGTCTGGCAATGAGTCATAAAACCAATTTAAATACCATATTTTCCCCCTATGTGCCATGCTTTCAAAATGTCTAACAAAATCACATATTTTGAGGCAGAGCCCATTAGTAAATGTGAATGTCTAAGACATCTGCATCATTTTTCAAGCTGTTTAAGGGAAAGATGAATCACTAAGAGAATAACGTTGTGAAGAAACTCATTATTACATTGGAGAGTAGATTAACCTGGTATTTTTTTTTCTTTTGTTCCAAGTAAAGTTTATCTGAGAAATAAGATTATCTCCACATTCATTTCTCATATTCAATACATATGGTTGCTATAAATGTTAAAGATAAAGGATGGAAAGATTAGCTTGTGGTGATAAACCCAAAGTGAAAGTTCGACCTTAACAAAATAACACTTTCTCCATCACCTTTGAGCCCTATGGTCCTCTTCAACCATCCAGTAGACATGATTTGTAAACTCCTATTCTTGTTAGAAGTGGACTATTAACCAAGGACTCCTGGTTACAAACCAGTTACTTCCAATTTCCTTGCACCAGAATACCTTAAGAAAAAAATACCTTCACAAGTTCCAAGTAAAGTACATGGCTTCTTAAAGATTAATGAGACATTGAAGAAATTGTATTCAGGATATTCAGTTTTAATATTAAAGAAGTGCTAAAAGCAAAGCCAGGCGAAGTTATTAAAATTCATGAAAGAAAACAGATGGCAATCCAAGAGTACCGTTTTGCTATAAATACCCAGCAATTCAGTCAGCTAGCTGTGACTACCCTGATAGAACTGTTCTTAGAGTCAAAATCACTGTCCCTCACTTCAGTCCATCCAATGTACCCCAAAATAGAGCAAGAAGCTGCAAATTCTTCTTGCCAAGAAGAATGCCAAGAGAACTACATGCCAAGAGAACTTATTAAATGTGTTTTATGACTAAGTCTTATTGTATTTTTAAACATTTTTAGTTTGAGAGAATTGTAGGTTTACATGTTGTTCACTGCAGGAAATAATACAGAGAGGTGAACAAATTTCCTCATGGGAATATCTTGCATATTGCACATATTGCAGTATTTCAACAGGATATCGATACTGATCAATCAGAATGTAGAACATGTCTCGCATGTTCCTTCCATTCCCGGTATATGACCTTGTCCCCTTATGGTTATATCCTTAACCACCAGCACCACTAACCCATGCTCTATTTCTACAATTTTGTCACTTCAAGAATAATAAATGATTGGTAATAATAATGATTATGACAATTAATAATAATAAATGGAATCAAAAAGAAAGTGAATCTGTTGGGATCTGTGCTGTTCATGACCCTCTGAGATGTACACAGGTCATGGTGTGAGGCAGTAATTTGTTTCCTGTCATCACTGAGTGTAGTATGATGGTATGAATAGTCCACAGTTTGTTTCCTAATCCATTGAAAACCATCTAGAGTATCTCCAGTTTGGGCTATTATAAATGAATCTGCTATGAACATCTGTGTACAAGTTTTTGTTTGGATGTACATCTTCATTTCTCTGGGAAAGATGCCCAAAAGTGCAGTTCCTGGAGGTGTGGCAGTTATGTGCCTAGATTGTAAGAAGTGCCACCTAGATTTTTAGAGCAGGTGTGACATTTGACAGTCCCAACAGCAATGTCTGGGATCATGGACATGGGTCTGTTTCTGCGTTCTCTACTCTGTCCCATTAATCTGTGTATCCTTCCCTCTACAAACCACACACTTCTGGTTAAAATAGCTGTGCGATAAGTCTGCAATTGGGTAGATCGTTTCCTGGTTTTTCAAAAGCAACTTTTACATTTTAGAACAATCTTTCATCAAGACTTCGTAATTTTTGTAAGTGCTGTGCATCTTGTAACCTTTAAGCATATCATTTTTTGAAGGGTTGTAAATTATGTTTTTGTTTCAATGTGCAATGTTTGTTTTTAACACAAAGAGAAAAAAATGGATGTTTGATTAATTTTGTAACCTGTACCCTTGTCCAATTCACTATGTAACACTTTTTCTGGGATGCGTTCACAAATTTAATTGTCACACTCTGTAGTTCGGCTCACTTCTGGCCTCTGAAGTTTATTTCACTTTTGTTGCTCTTTATCATTGTGTTGTATTTCACTTTTTGCATCTTTAAGCCCTCATCCAATACAATTTTTCTTACAAATATTATGACATTTTCTTTCATGTAAATTTGCTGGCAACAACTTCTTTCCATTTTGAAAGAACATGTCCTTTTTCTTCCTATCTTAATTCTTGAAGGTTGTTTTTGCTGACTATAGATTCTGTGTTAGAAGCACACTAAAAATAATATCCCATTGTCTCTAATTTCATTTCAATTGAGAAAATCATCACCAATCTTATTATTGCTTTTTTTTAAAAAAACTCATTTTTTTCTCTCTTAATGTATTTCTGAGTACCATTTAATTTGATGGGCTTATCTGTGGTTTACTTTGTTTTTGTTTTTACTTTTTTCTTATTGTTTCATGCTTTTAGAGTTTTTTGAATCTGTGCTCTACCTTTTACAACTTGGAAGTATGTTTGGCCGCTGTCTTTCTAAATATTACATCAATGTGACTTCCTTTGGTCTCTTCCTCTGTGATTTTCTTTACACATCTCTTTGAACTTTACATCACTTATGCCCCTCGGTTATTTTCTATATTTTATATTTTTCTGTATCTTTGAAATTCTCAACATTTCTTCTGATCTGTCTTACAGCTCACTCATATTTTGCTACATAAAATATATATTTTACATATAAAATCTCTACCCACTAAACTTTATATTTCTAGAGTCCCCGTTTCCTTGGCTTTTTATATATTCTACTTACTTGCCAACATTATCGGACTTGTTTTATATGTCCATGAATATTTTAAAGTCTGTCAAATTTTCTGGATCCATTTTGTGTCCGTTTCAATTATCCTTTATCTCTTTTGAGATTAAATTTTCATGTTTCCTCATACGCCTTTTTTATTGCAATCTTGATATTATACATGAAAAAAACAGAGACACAATTTGAGGCCTAGTGCAGTATTATTTGCCATTTCAGAGATTAACCTTTCTTTAAATGGAAAGCCAGAGGCACAAATAACCGAGATTATTTTAAACCATTAACGCCTGAGTCTTTAAATTTTACTTTTGGGTCACTCTTGACTTCTGTTACTGATGCCTTCTGGGCCATAGACCAACGGTGATGGGAGAAGGTGGTTACGAAATGCTTTTCCTAGAGGGAGCCTAAGTTTCGAATTGTCTTCCTAGTTCTACGAATTTGTTCATTGTTCTGGTCCTGACTTGTCGATTTGGGGAGCCTCTCTGCAGAAACAGTCGACACAAAGTGTGAGCTGCACCCCCTTTGTTTCTTTTGGTCCCTGCTCCTTATTTTTCACTGCTTTGTTACAGCTCTTCAGTGTCTCAAACAGTTTGGGTTTTTCCTCAATATTTTAAACATTTTTCTAATTATTTCCCATAGAAGACATTTTCTGAGTTACCTTGTCTATAAACACCAGAAGCAGAACCTGAAGTTGGTAAAAAATAAATTATTTGGACTCGTGATCAGTGGACGCACATCTCGCCGCCCAGTTCTTCATTGAACCCCCAGGTCTCTCCTCCAGGGGAGTCCTCCGCGGTAATTGCGGGGTGCCTGACACGGATGCGGCAGCCAGCACATCCGTCTACAGAGGGTTTAGCACTGTGTTTCCATAGACGACAATGAATAGGAAGCAGAAAGGAGTCCAGCGCTTTCCCACAGGCTCTGGAATCAGCCGGACTGGGTGTTCGCGCTGGTAACCACCTGCCCGCTCCGGGACACTGCACAATTTACATCATGTCTCCGTGACTCGGAGTTCACATGTCAAATGATGAAAATAATATATTCTTTTCAGAAAGTTCCAGTTAAATATTGCACTCTCCATTCTCAGGGGCCAAATGTCCCCCTCACCAGTCTCACATTATCTCATTGGTTCTTTTATCTTATACATTACATCCTTTCCCGTTTTTTTCTGAATAACAACAGTTTACTGTCAGGAATTAATCTGCCAGGCAAGAATTTGACACAGATGCCTTCTTATAAATAGTTTTACTCACAGTGCCACAAGTCAGACATGAAGAAATTGACCATCAGGTCGGTTAGGGAGATTTCTGAATTTTTCTAATCTTTTTTTTTTATTTCAGATTAGTATGAGGGTGCAAATGATTAGGTCTCAATGTTTTCATGTTAGGTGAGATCTCTGTTTTAGTTGTGTCCTGCACCCAGAAGGTGTGCCATGTACCCTCAACTGTACCCATTAGGGGGAGCTCACCCACCCCAGCCCTCCTGCCTCCTCCTCCAACTGGAATTAAAGTCTTTCCGTGAGTGGGCGTGTACTAGTTGGTCTACTGGCTTCTGAATTTTTCTTTTCTTAGTAAGCGAAATGAAGATAGGGCACAGAGTGTGCAAAGATAAAACCCAAACAAAGGCAAAAATCACCAGATTGGACCAAATGTAATAAATACTCCAGAGGAGAAAATACATCACCACTCACAAATACTGACCAAAAAAGGAATAGAAATAAAGAGAGGAAGCAGCTCAGGAGTATAGGGTTGATTTAGCCAGGAAAGCTGACCTTTATAAAGGCCTTTAAAATAACGACTACTTGGAGGAGTGATAATCAGACTTTTTACTATGGCTAGATGCTTTAAGTGCTTTCATGGAATGGCTAATAACTTTCCCAAACCTCTCTTTATTTTGAGGGGAGAGAGAGAATTACACTTTCTCCACAAGGTAGTTCTCTTTCCAACAAAGGGCCAGTACATCCAGCAAGGGCATTCAGTGGCATGACACCACACACCCTGGACGATTCCCAGCCACATTTTGATAACTGCTACATGCAACTTAAACTTTCTTAGTCTTCAGCTACAAAAAGGTTTAAGAAGGACCTACCAATGTTTTTCTACGCCCAAAATAGCCACTGCACATGTACATCACCGTCTGGCCAGTTTGTCCCCACTTCTGTGAGATCACAGTGTCCTTCACAAGCCCTGACATGGCAGCAGTGCTCACACCCTTTCTGCCTTCAACCTTGCTCTTCCTAATCTATTCTTCACACACACGCAAAGTAGATTGTGTCACGTTCTTGCTTAAAATGAATCAATGCCTTTGCATGGACCTGTAGTACAAACTACTGCCTTAACTTATAAAAATCTCTTCTAAGACTTTCATTACAAGTGGGTCTAGCTTCAACTCCGGACATTCTGCCTTACACTTTTTATTCCTGACACACTTGGCTTTTTCTGGTTGGGCTAGTATTTAGATGGGATGTATACTAATATATTCCACTCTTCCTAAAATGTGCTTCACCAACACTCCTACGCCCCACAACCCTCACCATGGCTGTCTCCCAATTATACAGGATTCACACAAAATAACTCATCACTCATGAAGCTTTTCCTGACCTCGTGAATTTTCTTAGGAAATAAATTGTCTTTTGCATGTGTATCCTTTTGTTTCTGCTATAACATAGCATGTTACCTTACTTAATATGTCTTTGTGATTTGTCTGCCTAAACCCAGCAAGTATCCTAGTGTTTGGGGCGTGGAAGATACCAGAAATCAGATTGGTTACTGAATTGCTCTTTCATAGCAGACCCAGAAGTCTCTCATGAGCTTCATGTATTTAACCTGCTACTAAGAGACAGAGGATGCCTCTTCACTCACCCTCTGAATGTGTGTTCTCTGAATCATTTCCAGGGCATGCTAGCATTTTAAAATTACAAAAACAAGTTTAAAGTATTTCTCATGACAACCATGAGGAAAGAGATAATAATACACATCAAGGTTTTAATTCATTTTCTGAGCAGCTTCTCCTCTCTCTCATCCTCCTTTTTTTTCTTCCTTTCTTTTTTTTTTTTTTTTTGTAGTTGACTACTATGGTCAGGGATCAGGGCAAACTGGGAGTTTCAACTGGAATTCAAGGCAAAGCATGAGGTATCAGCATGTTCCTCAGCTTGGACTGTGCACCATCAGCACCACACCTGTGGGGCATTCTAAGGACCAGTCTGATGACTACGGACAGAAGGGGAAATGGGCATGGCACCCCAACTCAAAGAGCTCACACACTGGATCATTCTACCCAGGCACCTACGATTACCGACTGAGATATGTATTCTGAAATTGTAAAACACAGTTTCATGGTAACTTAAAACAGAGGACTGTAATCTCGACTCTCATGAAAAAGAAAAACTTGAACTGAAATTAGAATATAAAATTTAATTGAAGAACAGATACAAAACGTTCCAGGCAGAGGAGGAAACGCTCCAAGACACAGCATCGAGAAGAGTCGCCGCAGAGCGGAGGAGCTAAAAGAACACAATAAGCGGGAAGGGCCAAGCTCAGCAGCTCTGGGAGGGACTGTATTTTATTGTTATCTGAAGAGCACAGGGAGCATGTGCATGGGAGGAGGGACTGTATTTTGTTATCTGAAGAGCACAGGGAGCATGTGCATGGGTACATTTTAAAGGCAGAGGCAACATAATCAGATTTGCATTTTGAAACAGTGTCTCTATTTGTACGTGTGATTAGGTATCTAGAAAAATTATTACTGCTTAGCTCCTCACTTCTCCCTGCTCTAATTCAGAAAGGCAAATTAAATTATTGTATAAACAAATGGAAGGGTCAGATCCTAGGAGCTCCTCAGTGTTTCCGGGATCAGCTGGAAAGAGGCTCTAAAGAACTGAAATAAATTCTTCTTTCTGAGGCTTCACGTACTCGACACTCAATTTTGTTTTGTTTGGGGTTGTTTGGCTTTTTGTTGTTGATGATGATGATATGATTCCTTTAAGCACAAAATAAAATCTTTACTGCCAGGTGTACACAGTAGTATGATACTTAAGAAAAATCCTAACTTAATATAATAGGAAGAAACAAGGCATCTATAATAAAAAATGGGGGGCGGGGATGCTTCAGAGGTCAGTATTTTATATCAGAATTCAAAACATCTGTAATAACCAGAAACGAGATGGCAATATAAACTCTGCTCCTTGGGGAAGTAAGTATACATGCTTAAAATAAAAATGCTAGGATATAAACATGATATTTAAACAGCCTTAGAGAAAAAGTATAATCAGCTATGTACAAAATGATGTAATCAGCAGTTAAATCTTTTAGCATTTGCATTCCTTTTTGCATGCTCACAGAGCTATCATAATATGACTTGTCTCTTAAAATTTTAAATCATATGAAATCACCCAAAAGCCTCAGCAAATAAGGAAAACAAAATTTAAAGGGTTTTTTTATCCCACATAAATTATTCTGATCTAAAAATGAATATAATTTTATGGCTTTTCCTGAATATAAAAATAAAAGATCTCAAGATTAGTCTAGTGGCTGTAAAGCTTCACAATTGTTTCCTAACATGTTACATTTTGAATATTTATCTGTTTGTGGCATTTAGTAAGTAATGTATTTCAGAGTAATTGTAAAATTAAAAATAAAATCAAACTGTTATGGTACTTTTTTACTTCATGTTACTGACAAGGACAAAAAAATCCATTTTTATCACACTTACTTCATAGAAAGAACACAGGCTATGGAGTTAGAATTAACAATGAGTCCACCCTTGGAAAATGATTTAACTTCTCTAGGCCAGAGTTTCTTTGAAGCTAACTATAATTCCCTCAAAGTTTTGCAGTTGCTGTTAAAAATTATGTATGTGTATTTATTATGAATAAAATACACTTCACCCACAGAAGGAGAATGAGCATTCAGTGTTATTCTCAACTTAGATCATGTGAAGAGAAATTTTATAAACAACCATTGACAAAGAATCATCTAGAACAGTGATTTTCGACCAGGTGGTGGCACCACAGTGGTGTGCCATGAGAGAATCTTAGGCATGACTCAAAGTTCTTAAAGATCATTAATTAAATTATTTTCAGAAGACGTTCAAAGCACAGCAATTATATTCTTTTTTTTTTTTTACTCTTTTTATGATCAACATAATTTAAGTATGCCACAGAAGTTTAACTATAGGTTCAAGTGTGTTGTGAGATAAAAAAGATTGGCAAAATCTGGCATTACATTTAAGAAAAACAGATGATAAAGGGCTAAAAACCACAAGAAACAGTGAGTAGCTTGAAAGACCCACACAGCTGGAGATTTGACCCTCCATGGAAAGAAGTATGGAGAATCCTCAAAGAGCTCAAATTAGACCTTTGATTTGATCCCACAGTACCATTAATAGGTATCTACCCAGAAGAAAAAAGTTATTTTACCATAAGGACATTTGCACAAGATTGTTTCTCACAGCTCAATTGATAATCGCCAAGATGTGGAAGCAACCTAAGTGCCCATCAACCCAGGAATGGATTAACAAACTGTGGTATATGTACGCCATGGATATATTCACCATAACAAAAAAAAAATGAAGACTTTATATCTCTTGTATTAACCTGGATGGAATTGAAACATGTTCTTCTTAGTAAAGTATCACAAAATGGACAGGCAAGTATCCAATGGATATAAAGCCAGGAAATGAGCTAATACATATCCACATAAGAGAAAAACTCAATTCAATTCAAGTTGGGGGAAGAGGGAGCGAGGGAGGAGGAAGAAGGGAAGAGTAAGGGGGTTCTCCCACCTATTTGACACAATGTAAGGGTATATAACACACCTCCTGGGTGCAGGCTCAGCCACAACTTGGACTCTATCTAAACACACTCAAACAATGTAACCTAATTGTTTGCATCCTCATATTAATCTGAAATAAGAAAAGAAAAACTGAAAGCCACTGCACCTTTCTATTGTCCTGAAGCCCTTCTCTCCCTCAGGGCCTCCTACCCTCTTTCAGTGTTTCTACCTAGAATTCAGCTGCTTCTGTTAAGAGTAGAGCTGAGGTCTGCCTGAGCTGGGGTAACTTGAGGACCAAAGCACCTTCCCAATCGTGCCAGCAACTTGAGGAAGAGAGAAGACTCAAATCTGTATGACACAACTGGGTAAAGGAACCCAGGCCATTCATCTGGTTTCGTCTGATGGAGTTTGTTTAGGTTCACGCTGAGGAAGCGGGGCTAATGTAAGCTTGTGGCATGGCTGCAGCTCCCTGGGCCAGTTCCACACACTGTTGCTGCTTCTGTATGTGGGTAGTAGAAATTAATGTGTTACATGCTTGAATGTCTTCATCCCATACATGGCAGAGGAGATGTGCTAAATTAGTAAGATTCATGCATTGGGGAAGTAACATTGGGATAGACAGATCAGGCACAACACTCTCATTCCCTGCCCCAGCTTCTTCCCAGGTGGCCCAACCAAAAATTTGGAGGAAAAGGTGAGCGACAGTTATGAGTAAAGACTTAGAGGCAACAGGGGTTAAGAAAGATACAAAAAGGAATTTGTTAAATTGCTCCAAAAAAGGGCTTGATGTGTATCAACAACCTCTGTGACTTTGTCATGTTCTTTAATCTTCTCTGTCTAGGTAAGTCTTTTTGTACTTCAAACCGCTGCCCCCAAGGGACCACAACAGATTGCATTTATTCTAATCTCTCCTACACTACAACTTTGATAAATAAAGCATTTGAGACATATAAAGTTGTCAGTAAGATGATTTAATTTGATGGGGACATCAATTTCTCTCAAATATATGAATGTACTATAATCTCAAAAATAGAATTTCAATATTTATAAAGTACCTATAAAAGCATAAACAGAGTTCTAAAATTTCACTCTATCTCTCTATGTTACTGACCATAATTTATTTGGTCACTATTCAAAAGGTAGACCATAAGCTTTGTGAAGCCAAAGAATTTATTTTCTTTACCTTTTTTTTAGATTCATTATTTGCAATGCATCTGGCATATAATCAGCACTCAATAAATATTTATTGAGGGATGAAAAATGATAATGAAGATTAGATTGCCAGATATAAAATAAAATAAGGAAATGGATAATATTTCACGTATCTCAGCCACACTATTTTACACTCCTTCCTGCAATCATAACTTATCAAGGAATTTATAAAATGTATAATTACTGTTTTCTGCTTAACAGCCTTACATGCACCATTTTCTTTTCTTTTCTTTTCTTTTCTTTTTTTTTTTTTTTTTTTTTTTTGAGGCAGAGTCTCCCTATGTGACCTGTCGGCATCACAGCTCATAGCAACCTCAAACTCTTGGGCTTAAGCTATTCTCTTCCCTCAGCCTCCCAAGTAGCTGAGACTATAGGTGCCTGCCACAGCGCTCAGCTATTTTTTCTTGCAATTGTCATTGTTGTTTAGCTGGCCTGGGCCAGGTTCTAACCCACCAGCCTCAGTGTATGTGGCTGGTGCCAAGCCACATACAGCATTTTCTGATTTGTTCACATTCAATTTTTTTCTTTTTTAAGAGACAGAGTGTCACTTTATTGCCCTCGTTAGAGTGCTGTGGTGTCACACAGCTCACAGCAACCTCCAACTCCTAGGCCCAGAAGATTCTCTTGCCTCAGCCTCCTGAGTAGCTACAGGCTCCCGCCATAACACCTGGCTATTTTTTTGTTGCAGTTCAGCCGGAGCCAGGATTGAACCCGCCACCCTCGGCATATGGGGCCAGCGCCCTACCCACTGAGCCACAGGCACTGCCCTATTCATATTCACTATTAACTTCAAAATTCTACATTTATTTTTTGCCATAGCATAAATGTTTTATTTTTATTTTTTTCTGTTTTTATTAAGTCATATATACATAGATCATGAATACATTTATGCCTTTGTGGGATTCAATATGTTGATTATTTGTACAAATTGGAGTGCTTGCATCTACTAATTAACATAGCTTTCATCTCATTTACTTAATCACAGTGTTAAGACATTTGTGTTCAATAGATTTGACTTGTACCCTTGCAATATGCTCCATGGGTGTGTTTTTTAAACTACTTGGTCTGGAGTAAAATACCAAGTTTGTTTGCACTTCAGAGTGAGACTGATTAGTGACTAAATGGTTAAGCGACCTTAAGTCTATCATTGAGAATTCTGTGTCTTGCATTACCAAGCAAAGTGTAAATGTAAATGGTATCATACACATCAAGGCATTTATCTTTTCATTTCACCAATTTGGAGGGAAAATAAAAGGAGATTGCAATGGCATTAAATATTTAAGGATATGTCCATCCCCCAAATAGCAATAACCTTGTCATTCTCATTTGGAAGTTGTTATTTTTTTTATCTTTGATGCAAATACACTTTATTACTATGTGACTCCCTTCACATTTTTATAATACTCAGTAGACAGTGATGAATTGTATTTATTGAGATTGGAAAAATGAGTCTGGAGAGTCTTATTTAATACCTATTTTATCAGATGCATATTTGATAACCAGGGTTTTTGTGTGCATGTAACAATGAACAATCATGTGCATCTGTGTTTATGTGTGTAATTGAACAGGGTTCACCAAAATCAATCATCCACATAAAAGTAAGGCCACACGGAGTGGGACTTCTGATTATTTGACGTTTTTGTTCTGGGTTTATAAGACAGTCAGGTAAAGGCTATTGAGCACAATTAGCAAAATGTTGTTGATAACTAATAACAACATACACATGTATACGCACATGTACTAACATACAAAAATAGGAAGGCAGATTTGCATTATTAAAATAGAGTTAAAAACAAATTAGTCATGTGTGATGATGTATACATCTTTAATAGATCTATAGGTAAGAAGATATAGTCATGTCTCTGATAATTTTAAATTAGTAATAGATGATAGCCAAGATCACTGCCACAAATGTAAATGAAATGAAAATATTTGTAATGCCTACTGGTAACCAAATGACAGGTACTCTTAATACCACTGTGATGTGATTTTTCCCTTGATTCATTAATGGAAATGTTAAATTCCAAATATATGTTAATAAAAATAAATAGTCCATTTTTTTATTTCAGATTAATATGAGGGTACAAATGTTTGGGTTACATTGTTTTCATTTCTAAGGTCAAGTTCAAGTTGTAGTTAAACCCTTCACCCAGGGGGTGTGGTGAACACCCTGGTGTTGTGCATATTATGTGAGATACCACCAATCATCCTCCCTTCTCCTCTTCTTTCCCCTCC
>CAUYRH010005239.1:0-26564 GCA_963574655.1 Perodicticus potto
TGGTCCCAGCTACTTGGGAGGCGGAGGCAAGAGACTCGCTTGAGCCCAGGAATTGGAGGTTGCTGTGAGCTGTGATGCCACAGCCCTCTATCCAGGGTGACAGCTTGAGGCTCTGTCTCAAAAAAAAAAAAAAAAAAAAAATGTAAGTGCTATCTCGATAAATTGAAAACAACAAGCCCACCAAGAAGCCCACCGTGTTCCCACTTCCCATGGGTATGGATATGACTTTCGTCACCATCTACTTGTTCTGTCTGTATTTGAGCTTTATATGAATAGACACATAGTGTGGAGATAATTTACTTCACTTAAGTGGGTGTAGAGTCTGCCTGATGTGTATGTGGTCCTGGAGAAGGCGGTGCTGCTGATCACCATCCCACTGCCCCAAGCTCCAGGACTGCCAGCAATGACCTTGATCAGCCTCATGGCTTCTCTACCTCACCTTCCTCATTGGAACTCCTTGGGTGGCTGCCCATCTGAACCAAACCCAAGCTCACCTTGAATCCTTGGATCTGGCTCATCTCTGCATTGCTTTCCAGTGAGACTGGGCCCCTGAATACCCTGTTCCTAGCCCTTTTGCCTTAGGACATCTCAGAGCCTTGCCAGCCAGACAGCTCACTGCATCTGGACCTTAGGAATTACATTTCCTCCAAAGAGTGCCCCATTTCAGTTAGGTGACCCTCTTCTAATTTTTTAAACTGTTTATTTTGAAATAATTTTAGGCTCATAGTAATGTCACAACAATAGTACAAATTGCCATAAACACTTCACCCACACTCGCCAAATATTTCACCACACTTGCTTCACCACTCTTTTTACCTCTGTCCATACACAACATGATGCCTTGGTACCCCTAAATACCTCAGTATATAATTCTCAAACACACATACACAAACATTTTCTTACATAACCACAATGCATTTATAAAAATTAGGAAATTAACTTTGGCACACCATTATTATATATCTACAGACTTTACACAAATTTGGTTGTCTACTGATGTCCATTTATTTGAAAGGTTTTTTTTTTAATGTTTTTATTTTATTTAATTTACTTATTTTGGGAGACAGAGTCTTATCCTTGGTAGAGTGCCATGGTGTCATAGCTCATAGCAACCTCAAACTCTTGGGCTCAAGTGATCCACTTGCCTCAGTTTTTCATTTTTAATAGCAACAGGGTCTCATTCTTGCTCATGCTGGTCTCAAGCTCATGAGTTCAAGCGGATCACCCATCTCAGCCTCCCAGAGTGCTAGGATTGCAAGTGTGAGCCACTGCACCTGGCTGAAAGTTGCTGTTTTTAAAAAATATTTTTATTGTGGTAAAATATAAACAGTATATTATGACATGCCACTTTAACAATTATTAAATGCATGATTTATGGCATTAATTACATTCACAATGCTGTGCAACCACTGTCACTATCTATCTCTAGCACCTCATCATCATGCCAGACTGACACTCTGGACCCATTAAACACTGACTTCCCATTTGCCCTCCTCCCAGCTCCCAGTAACCACCACTCTACTTTCTGTCTTTGTGAATTTGACTATTCTTGATGCTGATGTAAGTGAAATCACACAATATTTTTCTCTTTATGTCTAGGTTATTTCACTTTGCATAATGTCCTCAAGTATCGCCTATGTTGTAGTAGGACTAATGTTCTTGATAATGAAAAAAATTTTTTTTTCCTGGCCCAGCATTCAAAATTCATATTGTATCTGGTTGTCAACTATAGGGCAGTTATTTTGTAAGACATCTCTCAATTTGATCTGTTTGATATTTCCTCACAATTGAATTCAGGTTGGGGCTTTTTGACAAGAGCAGAGCAGCAAGGACTCTTGCGCCCTTCTGTTGCAACATACCAGAGGCACATGTGGTCTTATCCAGCTGCCAGTGATGTTAGCTTGGATTGCCTGGTTGAGGTTTGTCGGTTTCTCCACTATAAAGTTACTATTTTCTCCTTTGTAGTTGGTAAGTACCTCCCCTTGGGCAGACAGTTTGAGACCATATGTACATCCTATTTCTCAGACTTTCCTCATCACTTCATTCATTGGCTATTCTCCCTGACACCATTATTACTATGGTGGTTCCAATGGCATTTTCTCTTCCCCATCTTTCTTCCCCATTTGTTAGTTGATATTTTGCCATAAGGTAGAGCTATCCTTTCTCCCCATTTATTTATTTTTCCATTTATATATCAGTATGTACTCCTGCATTCTTACTTTAGACTGATTATAATAAAGTAGGAAGAGTTAAAATTCAACTCTATCATTATTGTTACTCAACTGATCCCCATATTTGGCCAAAGAGAACCCCTTCAAGCTTCCTTTCTTTTTTTGTTCTTTTGATAAGTTCCTATCACTCCATGAGCACTTCCTCACTGTCCGCCAGCATAATATGTTCTGGGCTCATACCTTAACCAGAATCTTGGTTCCTTTTAGTGAACAATGGTATTTGGAAACCCAGCTGAGCTTCAAGGCCACCTCAGCCACTAGAATCACTGGGACACACCAACATTATTAGCTATATGGCACTTTGCCCTTTACAAATTCCTAACCTAAGACTATACTTTCAGGGATCATTTCTAAAGTTTGTTACAAATGCCTAACCACAGCAGTTCTGCCTATCAGACAGCTAAATTATACATAATAGCAGCCAAGAGTTCATTCTGGGGGGTGGATTACAAGTGATTTATTTTCTTTATTTTTAAAAACATATTTGTGCATGCATTTATTTCCTATTACTGCTGTACAAACTACCACAGATTTCATGTCTTCAAGCAACACAAATTATTCTCTTACAGTCCTGGAGGTCAGAAATCTGAAATGGGTTCCACTGGGCTAAAATCAAGGTGTTTACAGAACTGTGCTTCTTCTGGGAGCTCCTGGGGAAATCTGTTTCCTTGCCTCCTTCCTTGCCTCTGTCTCCAAAGCAAACATCTCTCCAATCCCCACTTCTGTCCCCCATCTCTGCTTCTCCTGCTGAGGCCTCCTGTGATTCTTGTATGTACATGGTGTCCACCAGAATAATCCAGGATAATCCCCAATCTGAAAATCCTTAATCGTATCTGAAAAGTCCTTCCTCCCATCTTTTTTTTTGTTTGTTTGTTTTTTGTAACATATTTGTAAACTCTGGAAATTAAGAAGTGGACATCATGGATGGCGCCTCTGGCTCAGTGGGTAGGGCGCCAGCCCTATATACCGAGGGTGGCGGGTTCGAACCCAGCCCTGGCCAAACTGCAACCAAAAAATAGCCTGGCGTTGTGTCGGGCGCCTGTGGGCCAGATACTTGGGAGGCTGAGGCAAGAGAATCGTCTGGGCCCAGGAGTTGGAAATTACTGTGAGCTGTCACGCCACGGCACTCTACTGAGGGCGATAAAATGAGACGCTGTCTCAAAAAAAAAAAAAAAAAAAAAAAAGAAGTGGGCTCGACGCCTGTGGCTCAATGGGCTAAGGTGCCAGCCATGTACATCTGAGCTAGCGAGTTCGAATCCAGCCTGGACCGGCCAAACAACAATGACGGCTGCAACCAAAAAATAGCCGGGCGTTGTGGCGGGTGCTTGTAGTCCCAGCTACTTGGGAGGCGGAGGCAGGAGACTCGCTTGAGCCCAGGAATTGGAGGCTGCTGTGAGCTATGATGGCACAGCACTCTATCCAGGGTGACGGCTTGAGGCTCTGTCTCAAAAAAAAAAAAAAAAAAAAGTTGCCATCTTTGGAGGACCATTATCCTGACCATTACAATTTATTTTATGTATTTTTAAAATAAAGAACAAATTATTTAGAGAATATAAAAACAAAACAAACAAAATAAAAGTTGTAAGACAGCCCAGAAGAACAGCGCCCTCCTGCAAGCATCTCCAGCGGCCCCGGGAGCTGCGCGGCCACCTGCGCGGAGGGCGGCCCGGGAATCGCCCAGCGGCCAGAGCGCCCCAGGCGAGACTCCGTGCTCCCCCGCCCCCTCTCTGCGGGTCCTCCAGCTGGAGTGCGTTTTAGAAGAAAAACCAGGACAAGGCGCTGGGAACGCGGTTTTCACTGGATCAGATGAGCTGCGAGCACCGTGCGGTCGCGGAACCGGTCTCGGGGCGTCCTGTGAACCGCCGTCCCCTAGGCCCCCGGCGGCCACCCCTCGCCACCCCGCGCCCGGGACCCGCCACCCGGCCGCAGCGAGGCAGCTCTCTCCCCTCTCTCCCGCCTTCCCCGAACTCCTACTGCTGACGCTCCTATTTCTTTTTCTCCCTAGTACAAATATTGTCATTTCCCGAAACTTCCCACCCCGACCCCAGCCCCGCGCGGTCCCTTTGATTTTGAGCTGGACCTCGGTCAGGGGCGGTCAGGACTCTTTCCGCTGACTCGGCGTCCCAAATTCGTGCGCCCGGTTCCCATCCCAGTTCTGTCCACTCCCAGGCTCTGGTAGCCCTTGGGCAGCATGGAGCCCTCCCAGACGCGACCCCTCTTGTCCCCGTGGTCCCGCGAGGCATGGCTCCTTCTCCCGCTCTCCGCCCCCAGCCTCCGGTCTACAGCCATCCCAGGGGACGAAATCCAGACGCGGTGCAGAGCAGAGGGCCGAGCAGGTGGGGCCCGACATCGTGCCCTCCAGAAAGCCCTGACCCTGGCTTGGGATGCAGACGGTTGGTTTGGGGGGTTTCTCAGGGCAGTTGAGCGCGCTGGCGCCGAGAACTTGAACGAAGCTGAAAACAGCCCGTTTAGTATCATCTTGTGCCAGCGGTTTCTGGGACTGAAGCCCCTGGGACGCTAGGTCGCCCCCTTCCCCATCCCTCAGCATCTAGGCGTGGGCAGCCTCCGCCCAGACGCCCTGCAGTGCCCTCTGGTACCCAGGAGCTGTTCCAAAGCGCTTTTCTTGCGCTTAAGAAAAAAAAATGATATACAGCCCTGCACGGCTGAGAACACGGCCTAGAGGCCTCGTTCTGTGCAGCGCACGGGCCGCACTGCTCACCCGTCTGAAGGGTGCGGCTCAGTGACTGGGTGTAACTGTCACACGGGTTTGCAACCATGACCACAATCCAGTCCAGAACCTTTTCTTCTAGGTAAAAACAAAGCCATGCCCTTGTGTCCCTCAGCCCCTGGCAACCACTAATCTGTTTTCTTTTTCTACATACTTGTCTGTTTCTGGACATTTCACATAAATGAAGTTCTATATTACTGGTCTTTTGTAGCCAGTGTCTTTCACCTAACATAACGCTTTCAAGTTCCATCCATGTGATAGCATGAGTCAGTACTTCATTCTTTTAAATTGCCAAATAATATCCCATGGCATGGACATACCACATATATTTAATCCTCTCATCTGGTGATGAACACTGGGTTGCTTCCAATTTTTGGATGTGAAAAATGCTGTGGTATTTGTGTTTAAATTTTTGTATAGGCATATGTTTTCAGTTCTTGTGGCTACACACCTTGGAGTGATTATGGGGGCATATAGCAACTCTAAGTTTAGTATTTTGAAGAACTGTCAAAGACCCACTTTTAGATATTTTGGGACGAGGGAGGTAGGACCAGTTCAAAAATCAATTGCAGGCACTTTGGGAGGCCAAGGCAGGTGGATTGCTTGAGTTCACAAGTTTGAGACCAGCTTGAGTAAAAATGAGACCCTGGTCTCTTAAAAAAACAAAAAACAAAAAAAACGATATTGCTGCAGGGGGCCTATAGTCCCAGCTACTCAGGAGGCTGAGGCAAGAGGATTGCTTGAATTTGCTGTGAGCTATAATACCATCGCACTCTACTGAGGGCAACAAAGTGAGACTCTGTTTAAAAAAGAAAAATCAATTGCAGGCCAGGAGAGGTGGCTGCTACTTGTAATCTTAGCACGCTGGGAGGCCAAAGTGGAAGGATTGCTTGGCTTAGGAGTTCAAGACCAATCTGAGCAAGAGTGAGACCCTGTTTCTACAAAAAACAGAAAAATGAGCTTGGTGTGGTGAGAGGTGCCTGTAGTTCCAGCTACTGGGGAGATTGAGGCAGGAGTATCACTTGAGTCCTTAAGTTAGAGTTTGCAGTGAGCTATGAGGACCTCACTGCATTCTACCCTGGGTGACAGAGTGAGACCCTATCTCAAAACAAACAAACAAATAATTAAAGCAATTGCACAGATCTGCAATGGCACTGGATAAATGAACTTCACATGTTTATGGAGAACCTTCTGTACAGAGACCTTCTCACTATATTGAAAGGAACAAGCCAGTGTTCAGGGAAGGCTCCATCCCTTGAGGACCTCCTCTCAGTGACAAGGGAGGCAGACATTCCAATTCCCTGCTCTAACCCATTACAGATGTGTTAGCTCAGAGTGCAGAGACCCACAGGAATGGCCAAGCACCTGGTTGAGCTGGGGACTAGTGAGACCCTGGGGAGGAGCTTTGCAGCTGAAATAATATTTATCTCCACCTCCAAAGGACTTTGTGTTTTGTCAGAAAGTCAGAGAAGAGCCTTCTGGGAGGAGAGAACAAGTCAGGTTATAACCCAGCCACGTGGGAGTGCTTGATACATTTGGCAGTGGTAGAGGAGGAGGAGGGTAGACATCAGGGAGATGGGCTGAGCATGACTTCAACACCACACTAGGGAGTTTAAATTTTAATCTATGGGGCTTGGGTTCCATTTGAGGACTTGAGGTTGTGCAGATGGTCACCTCATGTTCTGGAGCCATGGCCTTGGGCATTGGGAGGCAAACAGGACTGAAGATGGGTCTGGATTGGGGAGGGGGATTGCCATCAGGAAAAGGAGACCAGGAAAGCTGGGAGTGGGTGGGTTGGGGGGAGGGTGAGAAAGAGGGTCATACAGGGTGGGTGGTGCCCCAGCCAGCCACTTGGAGCTCAGGGGAGGACCTGCCACCCCTGCTCTCAGCTGCAGTGGAATCAGTAGGTTGGAGGCTCCAGTAGCCAGAGGGGCCAGACAACTGCAGGGGAGACACCAGCACCTTGTATCTCCTTCCCCTTGCACTTGCAGCTAAATAGGGAAAACTCCGCCCCCCACCCCTCATTTCCTAGACCTGGTCAAAATCATGAATGGACTATATCCAATCATTGATACATTCATTCACTTTGCCCCTAGCAGATGTGACTGTATCCTTCCATTAATGCATTCATTCATCTTACCCAGTGGAAGGGAGAAAAGACATTATCCATTCATTTGTTACAAAGTACAGACCTAAAGTAACTACAAGGGACCCATGAGAATATATATACCCCTAGACAAAGAACCCAGGCAGAGAGAGAGTGCTTTCTTCCCACTTAGATTTTTCTCTCTGCCAGGAGCTCTGGTGTTTTTTTCTCTGTATTCTTTTCTGTAAAATAAATCTTGTCTCACCACTAATGTGTGGTCTGTGAATTCATTCTTTGAATCTCTGGGACCAAGGACCTCAAGACCAATTTCTGAAGAAGAAATTCTGGTATCAAGGGGAGGACACAGGTCATAATGTCCACAGGGCTACACAAAAGGTGCAGGTAGTGAGGAAATGGAGACACCCACCCTAGTTTATTAAAGTTTCAGGATTTTTCCCCCCATGGAGATAAATAGCCTTGTCTTTGATATTTACAGCACTCAGGGCATGTACAACTTCTAAATGCTTCAACTACAGGATTGTTTTACCCAGCTAATTGCAAGGAATTAGCTTCAGAAGAAAACTTAGAACTTGCAAGTTCTTTTGGTTTGGGACAAAGCCTTGGGTCTCTGTCCTGATGGGCACCCAAGCTACTGTAGCAGCTGTCCAAGTGGTTGCCTTCTTTGGCAGACCCCCCACCCCACTTTGAAGCAATCAAACCTTTCCAGTCTCCTCCTGGTTGGGAAATTAAGGCCCACCTCAATATAAACAAAAGCACAGAAAAGGAAACCTTTGTCTCCAGATACCATCTTTTTTTTTTTCTCCTTTTCTCATTTCTGTTCTGTTTCTGTTTCTTCTCTTTCTTTCTCTGTAACTACCTGGAATTTTACAATGGCCCTGGAGGGACCTATTCTCAAGGTGGGATTATATTCTCCCCATCATTAAGGCCTTGGGCTCAGGCAGAGGCTGGGACTTCCAGAAAGGGGCCCTGGCTGAAGAGATGAGAGGAAAAGCATTTCTGAAGGAGGGATGGAAGCTGAAAATCTGGCCTGGAGCTGTGCAGTGACAAGGCAGGGAGCACTTTCAGGATGACAAGCTGAAACTTCTGCTTATGCCCCTACACTTCGTTATTCACCTACATGTCCCTGGGTGTCAAGCTCATGTTCAGGGAGAATGGCTAGGATAAAGTATCTGAAGCGGGAAAGAGTGTGAAGAATTTGTGGAAGGTGAATAGTTGGGGGAGGCACGCATGGCACTTTGGCCTACAGACACGTGAACAAATGCTCATCATCCTTAATCATCTGAGAAATGCAAATCAAAACTACTTTGAGATATCATCTACCTCCAGTAAGATTAGCCCACATCACAAAGTCCCAAAACCAGAGATGTTGGTGTGGATGTGGAGAAAAGGGAACACATTGCTGGTGGGAATGCAAACTAATACGCTCCTTTTGGAAAGATGTTTGGAGAATACTTAGAGATCTAAAAATAGACCTGCCATTCTAATCCTATAATTCCTCTACTAGGTATATATCCAGAAGACCAAAAACCACAGTATAACAAAGATATTTGTACCAGAATGTTTATTGCAGCCCAATTCATAATTGCTAAGTCATGGAAGAAGCCCAAGTGCCCATCAACCCACGAATGGATTAATAAATTGTGGTACATGTACACCATGGAATATTATACAGCCTTAAAGAAAGATGGAGACTTTACCTCTTTCATGTTTATAGGGATGGAGCTGGAACATATTCTTCTTAGCAAAGTATCTCAAGAATGGAAGAAAAAATATCCAATGTACTCAGCCCTACTTATGAAACTAATTTATAGCTTTCATATGAAGGGTATAACCCAATTATAGCACAAGAATATGGGGAAAGGGACAAGGGAGGGGAAGGGAGGGGAGGGGGAGAATGGGTGGAGGGAGGGTAATCGGTGAGATCACACCTACAGTGCATCCTAGAAGGGTACAGGTGAAACTTACTGAAGGCAGAATATAAAGGTCTCTTTTTTTTTTTTCCTAGAGACAGAGTTTCACTTTTTCGCCCTCAGTAGAGTGCCGTGGCTTCACACAGCTCACAGCAACCTCCAACTCCTGGGCTTAGGCGATTCTCCTCCCTCAGCCTCCCAAGTAGCTGGGACTACAGGTGCCCACCACAATGCCCGGCTATTGATGCAGTTCAGCCCTGGCTGGGTTTGAACCCGCCACCCTCGGTGTATGGGGCGGCGCCCTACTCGCTGAACCACAGGCGCTGCCCAGAATATAAAGGTCTTAATACAATAACTAAGAAAATGCCATGAAGGCTATTTTAACCAGTTTGATGAAAATATTTCAGATTATATATAAAACCAGCACATTGTACCTCATGATTGCATTAATGTACACAGCTATGATTTAAAAAAAAAAAAAGAGTGTGAAGAATTTGTGGAAGGTAACTAGTTGGGGGAGGCACACATGGCACAAGGCTTCCCAGGGTTTTCTTAGAATTCACCAAGTCTGCAGAGGTGGTCATGAATCTCAGTGTGGCACTGGTCCCTATCCAAGCATTGCTCCTTATTGTCAGAGTGTGACAGGTTTGGCAGCCAGTGGGGACAGGAGTCCAAGTCTGAACTGCATATGCAAGGATTATCCTGGTCTCTCTGTGTCTTCTACCCTAGAAACCTGACAGAGGTCTAGCTTTAGTTCACATTTATATTGAAATTGGCCCAGGTCCTCTTGGAAGTTGGATGCTTTCATAATTCTACAACATTGTGAAATGCTTAGACATCAGGAAACAAAACTTACAATTAGAGAATAATAATACATTTTAAAATAACTAAGTGGATTCTGTGTTAATTTTTATCTTAGCTGATGGTTAACATCCCCCATAACAACCAGGGGGTCAGGTTTCCCTTACTCATTTATAAGTGATTTCTAATAGTTTTAAAATAAGAATTAACTGTACTAAAGCTGGCCAGAATGTGAGCTTCTGATCCAAAATATATCTCTGGACTAATTTCATCCAGTTTACAAGTTCGGAGACAAGAGCTAATTTAATCAGTGTTTCATCTGCTTTAAACATCTTTAACAGTAATGTGGTATGTGTACATGTAACAGATTGCTGCAGTCATGGCCCCCAGTGAATAATGTCCCCTTGTCCTCACTCCTTTGCAATGTGACTTTGGTGCTTCTCTCTATTTTTATTTTTTATTTTATTTTATTTATTTTTTTTTTGAGAAAGAGCCTCCAGCTGTCACCCTGTGTAGAGTCGCGTGCCATCACAGCTCACAGCAACCTCCACTCCCAGGTTCAAGCCATTCTCCTGCCTCCGCCTCCCAAGTAGCTGGGATTACAGGCACCTGCCACAACGCCTGGCTATTTTTTGGTTGCAGCCATCATTGTTGTTTGGTGAGCCTGGGCTGGATTAAAACCCGCCAGCTCAGGTATATGTGGCTGGCACCTTAGCTGCTTGAGCCACAGGCGCCGAGCCGTGGTCCTTCTCTCTAAATCAAGAGGTGGCATCTTTTTCTCTACCCCTTGACTCTGGGCTGGCCTTATGACTTGCTTTAAGCCATAAAATGCAGCAGAAATGACTTTGTACAACCTCTGGGAATAGGTCTTAAGAAGTTTAAGAAGAATTATAAATTCCATTTTCTTTTTTTTTGTTTAACTTTATTCAAATTAAAGGGTACAATATTTAGGTTCCATTGTTCTCCCTTCCAGGGTAAAGTTCCATTTGTAGAAGAGCCCCTCACCCAGGGGCGTGTTATACCCCCTCACAATGTGCTCAGTAGGTGAGGTCCCGCCCCCTGCCCTCTCCCCTCTGCCCTATCTCCTCCCCCTATCCCCCCACTTCCCTCTACCCCCAAAGTGGACTATAGTATTGTTTTATGGTTCTTTCCTGTGATACTTTACTAAGAAGAATGTATTTCAACTCCATCCAGGTAAATGTAAAAGATGCAAAGTCTCCATCTTTTTTTTTTTTTGAGACAGAGCCTCAAGCTGTCACCCTGGGTAGAGTGCTGTGGCATCACAGCTCACAGCAACCTCAAACTCCTGGGCTTAATTGATTCTCTTGCCTCAGCCTCCCAAGTAACTGGGACTACAGGAACCCACCATAACGCCCAGCTATTTTTTGATTGTAGTTGTCATTGTTGTTTGGCAGGCCTGGGCTGGATTTGAACCTTCCAGCTCTGGTGTATGTGGCTGGCACCTTAGCCGCTTGAGCTACAAGTGCTGAGCCAGTCTCCATCTTTTTTAATGGCTGCACAATGTTCCATGGTATACATATACCACAGTTTGTTGATCCATTCATGGGCCATTGATGGACACTTAGGTGGCTTTCACAACTTGGCAATTATGAATTGAGCATAACGTCCACTTTCACTCTCTTAGAACACCCTGCAGCTACCTGGTGAGGGAAGCCCTGCTGACAGCCATACCAAGACCCCAGACACTCGAGGCCATCTGGGACCCCTGCCTCAGTGAACCCGGGAGAAACTGGTAGACCCACGAGAAACAATACAATGTTGCTTTAAGGCATTAAGTTTTAGGGACATTGTTCTGAAGTAATAGATAACTAATACAAACAGCATCTTAAACAGTGACAGAATGGGGCCTTTTTCTATAAAAGTAGTTTTCCTCTCTTAAAAGAGATGGGACATTTCCCAACGTTTCAGAGCAATAGGGTAGAAATTTCACCTTTGAAATAAGAAAGCAAAGTTGTTGAAGATAGCCTATGAATTTAGATTTGAATGCCAAGATTTTGGGGTTTTTTTGAGACAGAGTCTCATTATGTCGTCCTCGGTAGAGTGCCGCGGCATTACAGCTCACAGCAAACTCAAACTTTTGTGCTTAAGTGATTCTCTTGCCTCAACCTCCCAAGTAGCTGGGACTACAGGTGCCCACCACAACGCCCGGCTATTTTTTTGTTTTGCAGTTCGCCAAGGTCGGGTTTGAACCCGCCACCTTTGGTATATGGGGCTGGCGCCCTACTTGCTGAGCCACAGGCGCCGCCCTTAAGTGATTTTCTTGCCTCAACCTCCCAAGTAGCTGGGACTACAGGTGCCCGCCACAACGCCTGGCTATTTTTTGTTGTTGTCGTCCAGTGTTGCTTAGCTGGCCTGGACTGGATTTGAACCTGCCAGCCTCAGCGCATGTGCCTGGCGCCATAACCATTGTGCTACGGGCACCGAGCCTTGCATCCCAAGATATAATAATCTTTATGCACTTCAAACACCCAAAGGGTTTTATTGAGGCTAAAAGCTAGTCAGGGAGGGAAGAACAAGAGACAGAAAAACGACCGCTGCTTCTCATTCTGTCCTCACTGGTGCTTTGCTCGCTTCAAATTCCAAGGAGTTTGATTCTTCTCTCTTTTGTACTTTGCTGCTTTTTTGCATTAGCAAAATGTGCTTTCCCTTTTTTCTCTTTTGATGGGAATGCCTTCTCTGTTGCAGCTCTCTCCACGCTAGTAGATTTTTGCTGTTTCCAGAAAGATGTATTTTCCTTATACTTTGAGGTCTCACTCTGACTTCATGATCTTTCTTGCAAGAATTTAAGTTAAAACTTGTCTCTCCAAGTCAAGATTGGGAAGAACTTCTTTGCTGTTTTAGTGGAAAAGAAACCATGTGATTGGACGATACTCCATTCAAATTAAAAAATTTGATAATAGAATTTATTCCTCTGTTTGTCAGAATTTGGGAAGCAAATACCTAGACAAAAAAAAAACAAACCTGAGTCGAGGAATTACTGTCCATACCTGTGTTTTTCAACCTTTTTCATCTCATGGTATGCTTGAACCTATAGTTAAATTTTCAAGGCACACTTAAATTATATTGATAAAAAAAAAAAAAAAAAAAAGAGTAGGCCCGGCTCTTTGGCTCATGCCTGCAATCTTAACCCCCTGGGAGGCTGAGACAGGTAGATTGCCTGAGCTCAAGAGTTACCTTGACCAATTTTTTAAAAAAAAATTTGGTGTGGGCAGCGCCTGTGGCTCAAAGGGGTAGGACACTAACCCCATATGTCGGAGGTGGTGGGTTAAGTCCAGCCCCGGCCAAAAATTGCCAAAAAAAAAAAAAAAAGAAAGAAAAATTTGATGTGAGGGTCGGCGCCCGTAGCACAGAGGTTACTGCACCAGCCACATACACTGAGGGTGGCAGGTTCGAACTCGGCCTGGGCCAGCTAAACAATGACAACTGCAACAAAAAATAGCTGGGCATTGTGGTGGGTGCTGTAGTCCCAGCTGCTTGGGAGGCTGAGGCAAGAGAATCACTTAAGCCCAAGAGTTGGAGGTAGCTGTGAGCTGGGACGCCACGGCACTCTACTTAGGGCGACATAGTGAGACTCCGTCTAAAAATATATATATATTTTTTCATGTGACCAATTGCAGTAAGCAATCTACAATTTAGCTTATATTATAAAGTTCAGCATTTCAGTCAGTTGAATGACTGTGTGATGAAGTCTCAAATTCCCATTCTGTCTGTATCAGTGAGGAGCTTTCCAGAGAAATAGGATAGGCAGATTAAATAGATAGTTATGGACTGAATTGTGTCCCCCTAAAATTCATATGTTGAAGCCCTACAATGTTACTGTTTTTGGAGATAGAGCCCATGGGGGCAATGAATGTTTAATGAGGTCATAGGGATAAGGCCCTAATCCCATAAGAGAAGAGACCTTATAAGAGGAAGAGACCCCAGCGATCTTTCTCTCTCTTTGTGGGTGCACAGAAGGACCATGGAAAGACACAGCAAGAAAGCAGCTATCTAAAAGCTGGGAAGAGAAGCCTCACCAGATACCAGCCTTGATCTTGAACTTCAGGCCTCTTGAACTATGAGAAAATATGTTTCTGTTGTTTAAGCCACGCAGTAGTGGTGTTTTGTTATGGCATCCTAGAAGAATGGGATAGAGGTATATTTTAAGGAATTGGCTCATGTGTTTGTGGAACCTGCAAGTCAAAAATCTGTAGAGCAGGCCGGCAGACTGAAAACTGAGGCGGGATTTCTTTGTTATAGTTTCGAGATAGAATTCCTTATTCTCTAGGGCTGCCGTCCTCAACTCAACTCACAGTCACCATCTGAGCTCCACCTGTTGTCAGATCAGTAGCCTTATTAGATTCTCATAAGAGCATGAACCCAACTAACCCTAACCCTACTGTAACCTGTGCGTGGGAGGGATCTAGGCTGTGGGCTCCTGGTAAGAATCTCAGGCCTGATGATCCAAGGTGGAGCTGAGGTGGTTATACTAGCGGTGGGGAGCAGGTGCAAATAGGAATTATCATTAGCAGAGAGGTATGACTGCACAGAGACTATAATAAATCAATTGCTTGCAGACTCACATCAAAACCAGGGGGTGGCAAGTGACAATTAAGCTGCACCAGGAGGCAGGCTTTAGAGGGGCGAGTGAGCATCTTGCTTCAATGTAAAGCTGTATCTGGTGGCAGGCTATAAGTCAGAATCTGACACTTATTTTGGTGCACGTGTGGCCCGCCTATTGTTTTACTTACCACTTCCATCTGTCCCCTTTCCCACACTGCACACTTGTCTCAGTCACAATTATTGTCAGCTCATAGTCTGGCTAATCCTGGCAAAAATGAGTAAAAAACAAACATCACTAGACAGCTTCTTTAAAAAGGGGGACCAAATGATGAGACAGCAGAAGGTGCTAAGACTGCCAACAAAATGAACGCTGCATTTAAAAGAAAATACCAAGAGTCCTACTTAAATTACAGGTTAATTGCAATAGGGGATTCACATTCTCCAAGCTCACTTTGTATAATACGTGACCACTGGCAAGCCAATGAAGCCATGAAACCTTCAAAACTGCTTCGGCACACAGAGCCCAAACATGCTGCATTAAATGATAAGAGTCTGGATTTTTCCAAAAGAAAAATGTGAACACGAAGAACAGAAGCAATCATCAAAGGCCACCACTGTATCACATGTGTCTGCACTGCAAGTGTCATTCTTAGTGGCTACCCACACTGCTAAAACCAAGAAGCCCTTTGCTGTTGGTAAATAGCTGATCCCGCGTACTGCTAAGGACATTTGTTGTGAACTTTCTGGAGAGGCTGCAGTTCCAAAGGTGGCGTGTGTTCCTTTTTCAGCTGGCACCATAACTAAATGAATTAATGAAATAGCAGAGGATACAGAGGCACCTTTGTTAGAGAGGATTAATGAGTCACCGTGGTCCACAAACCAGGTCGATGAGTATATTGACATTGACAGCAAGGCAACAGTGCTGGTTTTTGTGCTATATATTTTTCAGGCGCATGTGTATGAGGATATGTTATGTGCCCTTTTGTTGCCAACCGACAAAGCTATTCAAGTCTTTGAATGATTACATGTCAGGAAAACTGAATTGGTCATTTTGTGTCGGTGTATACACAGATGAAGAGGCTGTCAGGGCTGGACGGCTTTCTGCTTTCACTGCTTGGGTCCAGGGAATTACTTCTGAATATGAGTCTATGCACGGTGTCATCCACGGGGAAATGCTGGCTAGCTGAAAAATGTCACCTGAACAAAACAAAGTTTTGCAGGATGTGATTAAAATTATCAACCACCTTAAAGTATATGCCCTTAACGCATGCCTGTTCATGTGAGATGGCTTTCTAAAGGTGGATCACTGGCCAGAGTTTTTGAGTTAGAGGAGCCACTCCAGAGATTTCTCTTAGAAAAACAGTCACCACTGGCAGCATGTTCCAGTGATACAGAATGGGTCAAAAAACTTGTTTAGTGGTGTAACATATTCAACCTGCTCAACAAACTCGGTCTGTCACTTCAGAGGAGAACAACTGTATTCAGGTTGGCAGAAAAAGTGGCTACATTCAAAGCCAAACTGGAATTTCAGGGTGATGAGAGGACATTGCTTTTTTTTTTTTTTTTTTGAGACAGAGTATGTCACCCTCGGTAGAGTGCTGTGGTATCACAGCTCACAGCAACCTCAAACTCTTGGGCTCAAGCAATTCTCCTGCCTCAGTCTCCCAAGTAGCTGGGACTACAGGCGACTGCCACAATGCCCGGCTAGTTTTTTGTTGTTTCAGTCATTATTTGGCAGGCCAGGGCTGGGTTTGTAACCAACAGCCTTGGTGTATGCAGCTGGTGCCCTAGCCACTGAGCTTCAGGTGCCCAGCTGGCATTGGGATTTTTGGCATGTTTCTAACATCAAGCAGAGATTTGAAAGACACGGAGCTGGAGCCTTCTTCCTCCCAGCTGGTGCATGATCACCGATCTCTGCTTTCAGAAGAGTGGAGCATTACTTCCCATCCACAAAATACTCCCCGAAATGTCCCCCACAACTGGGAAGGAAGACCTCCTAGGCTTCCTTGTTAACTGACTTTGTCTGTGCTAGACGAGGAGCAACTGCTTGAGATCTCAAATGATGGTGACCTTCAAAGTATATCTGAGACACCTTTAACTTCTGGATTAAAGTCTAGGTGGAATATCCTGAGATGACCAGAAAAGCACTGAAAGCCTCGCTTCCATTTCCTACATCTTTGTGAAGCAGGTTTTCTGCGGTGTCAGCAACCACAACAAGATTATGGAGTAGGGCAGCACCTGTGGCTCAGTCGGTAGGGTGCTGGCCCCGTATAGTAAGGGTTGCGGGTTCAAACTTGGCCCCGGCCAAACTGCAACAAAAAAATAGCTGGGTGTTGTGGTGGGCGCTTGTAGTCCCAGCTACTCGGGAGGCTGAGGCACGAGAATTGCCTAAGCCGCGGAGTTGGAGGTTGCTGTGAGCTGTGTGACGCCATGGTACTTTACTGAGGGTGACAAAATGAGACTCTGTTTCTACAAAAAGAAAAAAAAAGATCATGGAGTAGACTAGATATAAGCAAAACACTTTGGGGTTCACTGGCTAACGTCACCCCCAGATGGGGCTGTGTAGTTGCAGGAAAACAATCTCAGGGCTCCCACTAATTCTGCATTATGGCAAATAGTATAATTATTTCATTGTACAAGGTGTCCCAAAGTCACCATTCATAGGGAAACCAGGAAATTGTAGCTAAATGTACATGTATTTACAAAATATTCATTACAAAATTTTACAAAAAGGGGGCTCCTGTGGCTCAAAGGAGTAGGGCACTGGCCCCATATGCCGGAGGTGGTGGGTTCAACCCCAGCCCCGGCCAAAAACCACACACACACACAAAATTTTACAAAAAGGTGGCCAACATGTAGAGAGTATTTTGTAAATACTTAGTAAATAAATGCGCTTGTAGCTGACACTGGAATTTCTTCCTCAGTAGGTCCTTGGTCTTGGAGACTCGAGGAATGAGCCCACAGACCACAGATCAGTGGCAAGACAGAATTTTTATTAGAAATTAGAAAGAGGCCAGCGCCTGTGGCTCAGTGAGTAGGGTGGTGGATTTGAACCTAGCCCCTGCCAAACTGCAACAAAAAAACAGCCGGGCATTGTGGTGGGTGCCTGTAGTCCCAACTACTCGAGAGGCTGAGGCAAGAGAATAGCCTAAGTCCAAGAAATAGAGGTTGTTGTGAGCTGTGATGCTACGGCATTCTACTGAGGGCGACAAAGTGAGACTCTGTCTCAAAAAAAAAAAAAAATTAGAAATACAGAAGAAGTAAAAGGCAGCAGAGCTTCTGGGGTGGGCAGCAAAGAACTAACTGGGAAGTCTCTACGTGGGCTCTTTATCTAGGGATATTAGCTCTTCAGAATTACACTTGGCCAGGACTTGGTTGGTGGAAAAACATCTTTTCGAAGTTAATGATGTTTAACGAATGAATGAATGTAGCTCTTCCTCCACTGGGGCAAGGTTATCAGGTCCTTTACAGTTTTTGTCTCTGAGAAGGGATTAGGGTATGTGCTCCCTACTCAAGGTGGAACCACCCAAAAAGTCATCGCAGGCTGCTTTGTTCATGATTATGTTAGAGCACAGAGGGTGTGTCCTGAAAAAGGCGGTCTGTGCCTAGAAATGGGGGTCTGATTTCTGAGCTCACCTGGGCCTAGAAAATGGGGGGCTCCCTGTCCAGCCCTGAGTGGTGGAATCGTGTATCATAGCTATAATTTCCCATTTCCCCTACGTGTAGTGATTTTTGGGACACCTTATATTTTACTCTGTAATAATAATACAAATAAAGTACACAATAAATGTAATGCACTTGAATCGTCCCCAAATCATCCCCTAACCTTGCTTGTGGAAAAATTGTCTTCTGTGAAACTGATCCCTGGTGCAAAAAAGATCGGAGACCACTGCTCCAGGAAAATTCAGGTTTGCTCTTGAGGCCTTTAAATGATTAGATGAGGCCCTACTATACTATCAAAGGTAATCTCCTTTACTTAAAGTCACCTGATTTAAATGTTAATCACATCTGAAAAATATCTTCACAGCAACATCTCAACTAGTGTTTGACCAAAGTACTGGGCACCATAACCTCACCAAGTTGATGCATAAAAGTAACCATCACATTGCCCATCAGAGTTTAGGAAAGCTCTCATTTGAGCAGAGCTCTTTTTCCATGTTGCTGCCCTTTGCCATCTAGCTAAGTAGATACAGAGTGAAATAAACTGATGAATAAGGAGGCTATTGTTCTGGTCAGCCCACCAAGTCTGCTGTGTGAACAAGCTCAGAGTCTAGAATCCATTTTTTTGAACTTGGCTACCTTGCAGCAGGGAATCATAAATCCTGCCCTTGATTTAACTCAGCAAGACTGACCTCTTTGCACGATTAGCGTGCAATTAAAGGAGACCATGTAGGAACACTGAAGTTCACAAACATGATAATACTATTTACTTGGTTATTCAGTGTTTGCCAAGTACCAAGCATTGCTCTAAGCACTCTCTATGAAATTTATTCTGTAATCACATCCTTCAATTCTCAAAACACACGTATGCAGTAGACACAATTTCTACCCCCCTTTACAACAGCAGTGGTGTGTTTGGCTGTGTGGTGTATCAGTTAGTTAGCTCCTCCTCCCCCCTCAAAAAAGATGCCCCCAAATCCAAACTAAAGTGAAGTGCTGGAAATCAATGCTTATTCATTATCTACACTGGGCTTGGCTGGATGGTCCTGCTTCAAGGGGTGAAGCTGTCTGGCTGGGGCACAGGTCTGGGAGGCAGCTGCTGGGGAGAAGGTCTTCTGTGGTCACTGCAGAAGCACAGGAAGGCGGGCCCAACACACAAAGCTCTTTAAGGCTCTGTAGAATCATGGGCACTGATGTCCTATTGGCCAAAGCAAGTCACATGGCTAAGGCCAGTGTCAGTGCTATGGGAAAAACATGGCCCTTATGGAAATCAAGTGGGCAAGAGAAGGTTGTTTTTTTTTTTTGTAGAGACAGAGTTTCACTTTATCGCCCTCGGTAGAGTGTCACACAGCTCACAGCAATCTCCAACTCCTGGGCTTAGGCGATTCTCTTGCCTCAGCCTCCCGAGTAGCTGGGACCACAGGCACCTGCCACAATGCCCAGCTATTTTTCTGTTTTGCAGTTTGGCCAGGGCCGGGTTTGAACCTGCCCCCTTTGGTATATGGGGCCGGCTACTCGATGAGCCACAGGCGCTGCCCAAAGAGAAGGTTTTTGAACAATAACCTACTCTACCATGTTATATCAGATTTTTGGTAATGGAGCTAAGTGATCAAACTTAACACAACTAATAGCACAACATGTAACATTTTGTGTCTCCTGATGTACTTCATGATATACTTCAAACAACCTGAAAAGCTCTTTCCAAAACCAAAAATGTTGAGGTCCAGGTGCAGTGGTTCATGCCTGTCATCCTAGCACTCTGGGAGGCTGAGTGTGGATTGCCTGAGTTCAGGAGTTCAAGACCAGCCTGAGCAAGAGTGAGACTAAAAACAGAAAAATTAGCCAGGCATAGTGGTACACACCTATAGCCCCAACTACTCAAGAGGCTGAGAAAAGGGGATATCTTGAGCCCAAGAGTTTGAGGTTGCTGTGATCTATGACGCAATAACACTCTATCAAGGGTGACAAAGTGAGACTGTCTCAAAAAAAAAAAAAAAAACTATAGAGATTTAAAAAAAATGTGAATTCTGATTGGATCCTGGATTTTTTAAAAAGCCAGAAAAGTCATTTTGGGGACAATTAGGAAAATTTGAACATGAAATAAATATTAGATGATAGCAGAGATTTTTGGTAGCTGTGACAGTGGCCCCATGGTGATGTGGAAGAGGGTTTTACTCTTAGTGGAGGCAGAAGAGTGAAATGTCATGATGTTTGCAACTTACCTTCAAACAGATCAGGGAAAAAAAAGAGAGGTAAAGCAATGAAGAAAAGACTGGCGCCTCTTCCATCTTGGAGAGTATATATAGTTGCCGCATTCATTTTGACTTTTTCATACTTTCAAAATTAAAATAAATACAAGTATATAAACATATTAGGATAATTTGGGGTCAAATTGAGAGTGGGGCTCTCTAATTCAAGGTTGAGAAATTAGGCTGTTATTTTTAGTTTGCCCATAAAGAAAATGAGAACTTCTACTTTTAAGTTAATGTTCTTCATTTATCTAATATTCCTGACAAGTAGGTCAAACTACATTAGCTTCAGGAAATTCCTTTCCTGCAAGAGACACAGAAAGAAATAGTCTGCATTATCTGTGGGGCTCCCTCTGCTAAAACAAGCAAAGAATCCAAGTTGAAGACATTGAAGACACTTAGGAGAAGCAGAACAAATCAGAAATGAATGTTCTGGAGTGCTGGACACAAGCTCCCTAGTACCTAGGGAGGTTGAGGCAGAAGAGTCCTTTGCGGCTAAGAATTTGAGAGCAGCCTGAGCAATATACAGGAGGTGACTGCCATTAAAAAGGTAGTTCAGGCTCGGCACCTGTGGCTCAAGCGGCTAAGGCGCCAGCCACATACACCTGAGCCGGCGAGTTCAAATCCAGCCCGGGCCTGGCAAATAACAATGACGGCTGCAACCAAAAAATAGCCGGGCACTGGGGCAGGCGCCTGTAGTCCCAGTTACTTGGAGGCAGAGACAGGAGAATTGCTTGAGCCCAGGAGTTAGGGGTTGCTGTGAGCTGTGATGCCACTGCACTCTACCCAGGGCAAAAGCTTGAGGCTTTGTCTCAAAAAAAAAAAAGGTAGTTCGTTATATCGCAGATCCCAAGGAGAAGGGGCGTACCACATCACATAAGTGGCTATGCTGGTGCACCAGTGGTGCAGAGGGAGCCAGGAAGTGTGGGCAAGAGCCTGGTTTCTGTGGGAAGGGACATGTGAAGCAGGGTAAGCAGGCTTAGACTTGGCTAGTGTGAATGATTTCAGTGGTCTTTGGGGGCAGGGATCTGTCTCTAGAGTCTCTAGGTGTCTGGTCTCTGGCCCTGGGGTAGAATGCAGGTATGCAGCAGCCTGGAGTGTGAAGGCTGTCAAAGGTGGCGGCAGGGCTCAGGTTCTGGTCTGGTCGGTTTGCACAGGAAAGTCCTGCACTATCTTTAGTACGAATTGGCATCCCTGGCAGGGGCAGACTCTCCAGGGTCAACAAGGCCCCCGATGTCAAAGCATCACGAACACATGGTTGATACACTTAGTGACTTAAAAGAAGACCATATGGTATTTCATATGTTATAGTTTCTGAAGGTCAGGAATATGGGAGTGGCTTAACCAGGTGGTTCTGGCTCAGGACGTTACCAACAAGATATTGGCCAGAGCTTCAGTTATCTGAAACTTTAGTGTGGCTAGAGGATCTGTGCCCAAGACGGCCCAGCCACGTGGCTGTTGGAGAGAGGCCTCAGTTCTTCACCACGTGGGCCTCTTCACAGGGCTGCTGGCTTCATTCAGAGGCAGTGATCTGACAGAGAGAGTGAGGGGGCAAGAGAAAGATGCCCAGATTTAAGCTACATGTACAAAAATAAGTAATGCTGGACGAGGCACACCATCACGTCTTAGTTCATCTTCTGTTGCTTATAACAGAATAGCTAAAACTAGGTAATTTATAAACAGAGAAGGGGTTGACTGTTCGATACAGCTGGGAAGGATATGAACTTTTGGGAGCCAAGGGTGGGCTGTGGTGTCTTCTATAATCTAATGTTGAAAGAGATGTACCATGAGTATTCTGTATCCTACTGATCACACAGACCACCATGGTCAACCGTGGCAGACTACATAGGGATGTTAGTTCCCAGGGGCCAGGAACAGTCTGAATCACCTTGGAAGCTGACTACCACAAAACTGTTAAGGGATGAAATGTCATGTTGTCTGTAATTCCCAGACTTCACAAAAAAATTGATGAAGAATGTTTAGCAGGGGCTGCGCCTGTCGCTCAGGGAGTAAGGAGCAGGCCCCATATACTGAGGGTGGAGGGGTCAAACCTGGCCAAACTGCAATGAAAAAATAGCCGGGCAATGTGGCAGGTGCCGGTAGTCCCAGCTATCGGGAGGCTGAGGCGAGAGAATCGCCTAGACCCAGGAGTTGGAAGTTGCTGTGAGCTGTGTGACACCATGGCCCTTTACTGAGGGCAATAAAGTGAGACTTTGTCTCTACAAAAAAAAAAATAAAGAAAGAAAGTTTAGCAAACTATTAACAATAATTATATCCAGATCTGGGTTATATGGGAGTTTATTATATTCATATTAACTTTTCCATATATTTGTACATTTCATAAGAAAAAGTTATTTATTTATTTATTATTTATTATTTTTTTTTTTTGAGACAGAGCCTCAAGCTGTCACCCTGGATAGAGTGCTATGAAATCACAGCTCACAGCAACCTCCAATTCCTGGGATCAAGCGAGTCTCCTGTCTCCGCCTCCCAAGTAGCTGGGGCTACAGGCGCCCACCACAACGCCCAGCTATTTTTTGGTTGCAGCTGTCATTGTCGTTTGGCCGGCCCGGGCTGGATTCAAACCCGCCAGCGCAGGTGTACGTGGCTGGCGCCTTAGCCCGTTGAGCCACAGGCGCTGAGCCAACAAAAAGTTTTTTAAAAAGCACATTTAGGGGCTCGGCGACTGTGGTTCAAGCGGCTAAGGCGCCAGCCACATACACCTGAGCTGGCGGGTGCGAATCCACCTTGGGCCTGCCAAACAACAATGCCGGCTGCAACCAAAAAAATAGCCGGGCGTTGTGGCGGGTGCCTGTAGTCCCAGCTATAGGACTTGGGAGGCAGAGGCAGGAGACTCGCTTTAGCCCAGAAGTCGGGAGGTTGCTGTGAGCTGTGATGCTACAGCACTCTACCCAGGGCGACAGCTTGAGGCTCTGTCTTGAAAAAAAAAAAAGCAAATTTAGGCTTGTAGCCCATAGCACAGTGGTTATGGCCCTAGCCACATACACTGAGGCTGGCGGGTTCGAACCCAGACCAGACCAGCTAAACAACAATGACAACTGCAACAAAAAATAGCCGGGCATTGTGGCGGGTGTGAACTGGGACGCTATGGTATTCTCACTCATAGTGAGACTGTGTCAAAAAAAAAAAAGCAAATTTAAGCTTACTATCGGGGAGTGACAAGACGGCCTACTGGCTCAAGGACCTTCTGGAAGTCAGCCTCCTTAATTCTCTACTTTTTGCCAGCAATGCCTGCCCTGTGCTCCAGATTCAGTGCCTTGCCCAGCGTCTCACGGCAGTTGCACCCATGGGTCGGGCTGAGTCAGCAGCATGTGCCTGTAAACGGTAACAGATGAAGTGGAGTATGTTCTCTCTCAGGTATTATTTTGAGATGTTCTGAAACATATCAGCACTTTTTCTGATTTTATTCCAAGTTTCATGAGGAGCAGTTCCATGAAGTACTTTTTCTGACCTTGCCTTCAAAGTCAGTGTTAATCACGAGGGTTTGAGCAGAGTCAGCAGTTTGTTTAACTTTGCCCTGGCTCCTTTTGTTAATTCAGCTTGGTTTCATTCTGTTCCTGGAATTTAGACCCTTATTTCATAGTGAAAAATAAAAACAACTTTGGAGGGGTAGCCAGCAGCAACCGCTGAGTCATCTTTGTTTAATTTATAGGGAACCCCATGAAATCTTAGTGTTTGCTTCTGCTGAGAGTTTCTGTGAGGAAATGAAACTTAATTTTTTTCAAGAACTGAGGTTAAATATTAACTTTTGTGATGAAATTTTCAGTGGAGTTTGGAGCTAAAATTGGTGAAGTTGAAAAAAATGCTATTTTGGTGGTTGCAAGCAAGTTTGTTCATTGTAGGATAGAAACAAGAATTTTTATTTAGGGCCGGTTTTTAATTTGTTCTGGGCAATAACACTTTGGTGACTTCTTCTTCTTTTTTTTTTTTTTTTTTTGCAGTTTTTGCTGGGGCCAGGCTTGAACCCACCACCCCCGGTATATGGGGCCGGCTCCCTACTCCTTGAGCCACAAACGCTTCCCCAGTGACTTCTTTTAACTATTCAGATGCTAACAAAATACATACCCATTAATTTGAGAAACCCTAGGCCAGAAAAATAATTCAATTGTAGATGTTTCAGACTGGGATTTGACAAATCTACCACAAAATTATTAAGGGGTGAAATATCTCGTTGTTTATGATTTCCTTACTTCACAAAAACATTGATGAAGTTTTGCAACATATTAACAATAATTATATCTAGGTCTGGGTCATATGGGAATTTATTGTATTCTTTTTACTTTTCTACATATTTGTACTTTTCATAATAAAAAGTAAATAAAAAAGCAAATTTAGGCTTACTATCGGGGTGACAAGATGGTCCACTGGCTCAAGAGCCTTCTAGAAATCAGACTACTTTCTTTTTTACTCTGAGGTCTCCACTCCCATGCACTCTTTAGAAAGAAAATTAGTGTATCTCAGAAAGGATAATTATGTCTCACTCTGTTTTGGCTGCTATAACAAGAACACCATAGAATGAGTGCCTTAAACAATAAACATTTATTTCTAATGGTTCTAGAGATTGGGAGTATGAGATCAGGGTGCCAACTGCATAGGGTTCTTGGTGATTGCTCTCTTATTGGTTTACAGGTAAGGAAGGAAGGTATCTCTTCTTAGGGCACTAATCCCATTCATGGAACCTCCACCTTTAGGCTGGAGCCCCTCCCACTTCCTACTACCACCCCATGGGGCCATAGGATTTCTTTTTTTTTTTTTTTTGAGACAGAGCCACCAGCTGTCACCCTGGATAGAGAGCTGTGAAATCACAGCTCACAGCAACCTCCAATTCCTGGGATCAAGCGAGTCTCTTGTCTCCGCCTTCCAAGTAGCTGGGACTACAGGCGCCTGACACAACGCCCGGCCATTTTTTGGTTGCAGCTGTCTTTGTTGTTTGACGGGCCCGGGCTGGATTCGAACCCGCCAGCTCAGGTGTACATGGCTGGCGCCTTAGCCCGTTGAGCCACAGGTGCCGAGCCGGGGCCATAGGATTTCAACATATAAATTTGGTGGGAATACCAACATTCTATAAATGGGTGGTGGCCCCATATACCGGAGGCGGTGGGTTTAAACCTGACTCCAGCCAAAAATTGCAAAAAAAAAAAAAAAATTCTATCCACAACAACATCTTTGCAGTGGGGAGGATAAGAATTGTGTCCACTATGGTGTAATGGCTTGTCTCTATTTCCTAGGATGCCCTTTTCTGGTACAGTCCTACTTTGGGTACCTTATAAGGGACGGGTTTTTCCAGCCAATTAAAGCTATTATAATCTTGGTCAGATGACCAGACAAAACAGGGAAGAGCCGGAGTTAGTATGAATTGCGTGTCAACCTAAAATACTCATAAGTCACAAGCTAGTTTAAAGAGAGTTTATTCAAGCACAGAGAACGAAGTCAGTGTGTTCCAAAAGCGCAGAAGACTGCTCATATAGACAATGTTTAGGGAGGCTTAACAGAATTTCAACATCTTTCCTTTCAGGCAGCACATGTGCATGTACGCAGCTACAGTGATCTGATCAGTTGAGGTGGTCTTTTTCTTTTTTCTTTTAGGAAAGCTATATTCGACATTCCACACTGAAGAAGTAACAGTCATGGGGTCTTGGGTGCCATCTGGTCTGAGTTAGGTACCGGATAATATACACACAGCGAGAGATAATTTCCAAAAAAGATCAGTGATTGGTCTCTGGTCTCTCCTGGTCCTTCCCAGCACAATGAGGGAGAGAGCTTATCTGTTATCTAAGAAAGCCAACAGAACACACGCCACACTCCAGTCTCCAGGGCTTGGCTTCCAGGGGATAATAAATTTAAAGGGCCCTAGAATTTTATTTTCTTTAGCTCGTGTAATCATTTCTTTTTCTTTTTTAAAACTATCTAATTTCTTTGTACCCTCAATGATTCCCCAACAATAAAAAAAAAATAAATAAAAATGACCTAATTTTGATTTACAAAAGAGGAGTTACAGGTCTTAGGAGCCAGACAGGGTTATAAATGTCCCAGGCTGGCTGGTTTCCTCCAGGGGACTCCAGATTCTCTCCTCCGCGCCTTCCCCCACAGCGCCTGCCTCCCGCCTCTCTTCCCCCCTCCCCTCTCTCCCGCCTCTCTTCCCCCCTCCCCTCCCTCCCGCCTCTCTTCCCCCCTCCCCCTCCCTCCCGCCTCTCTTCCCCCCTCCCCTCCCTCCCGCCTCTCTTCCCCCCTCCCCCTCCCTCCCGCCTCTCTTCCCCCCTCCCCCTCCCTCCCGCCTCTCTTCCCCCCTCCCTG
>CAUYRH010005240.1:0-14256 GCA_963574655.1 Perodicticus potto
TACAGGCGCCCGCCACAACGCCCGGCCATTTTTTGGTTGCAGCCGTCATTGTTGTTTGCTGGGCCTGGGCTGGATTCGAACCTGCCAGCTCAGCTGTACGTGGCTGGCGCCTTAGCCCGTTGAGCCACAGGCGCCGAGCCGAGAGGACTTTTATTTACTTCTAGAAGTAACCTAGGGGTACCATAATCCCAATACCACTTCATTTTTTTAACTTGATGTTTTTCATACATCACTGTAGCATGAATTCTGACCAGACAGGCAAGTTTTAGTTGTGTTTTTTAATTTATTGTTTCATCTTTTTTTTGCTATTCTTTATTGCATGAATTTTTTTGTTATTTACTTTTACTCTATAAATATAGCCCCTGTAAAGCTTATAAGTCTTTTGTTATGTTTCTAACCTGAATAGACCTTGATACCACTTTTGATTCCTATAAATGTTCTGTGTCATTAAGACAGTGGAAGCTAGAAAATTTATTTTATTTTATTTTTTTGAGACAGAACCTCAAGCTTTTGCCCTGGGTAGAGTATTGTGGCATCACAGCTCACAGCAACATCCAACTTCTGGGCTCAAGGGATTCTCCTGCCTCCACCTCCCAAATAGCTGTGACTACAGGCGCCTGCCACAATGCCCGGCTGTTTTTTAGTTGCAGCTGTCGTTGTTTGGCAGGCCCAGGCTGGATTTGAACCCGCCAGCTCAGGTGTATGTGGCTGGCACCTTAGCTGCTTGAGCCACAGGCGCTCTCAGCACAATGATGGGGTCTCGCTCTAGTTCAGGCTGGTCTGGTCTCAAACTCCTGTCTCAGGCGATCCACCCACTTTGGCCTCCCAAAGTGCTGTGATTGCAGGCGTGAGCCACCTCGCCTGGTCAAAGCTAGAAAATTTAAAGAATAGAAACTGACCTTAGCATGTTTTAATAGCTAGGCTTCTTGGTTTCCCTTTGCTTTCAGATCTTTATCTTTTTTGTTACTAGCTCAGTAACAGAATAAAACAAAATTTTGAAAATAATTCACGTGATAATTTAATTGCATTTGGGAGGATTTTTCTAGAGCATAATAATCTCCTCTACTGTCAAAAACAGAAGTCATGTGGATGTCGGACACAACTACATTTGGGACCTTACCTAACAAACACAAACATTATGTACCTGTATTTAATCTGAAATAATATATATAGTAGAACTAAATATTGAACATACTTCAAATATCAAAATGTATAATGTTAAAAAATTTATAAAGAAAAAGAAATCATGTTTATGGCATCGTCATTTGCACAGAAAGTTCTCGTTTTAATATCAGCAGATTTATCTACCTATTATTCATTCTTTGGAAGCTTTTTCTTAGAAATTTTTTACTACTGTGAAAATACAAAGATATTTTCATATAATTTCTAGCAGAAATTTTGTATTTATGCTTTATTTTGTGTTTATGCTTTAAAGTCACCCTAAATTTTTCTGTGTGATGTGTAACAAGAATCGACATTTTTTCTTATGGTTTCGTTTGATTTTTGTTTTTCCTTATGGGTAAGGAGATATTTGTGTGTTCTGACTCCTTTATTCTGTTAGAATTAAGTTTTAATTATGTGTATTGTATGTGATAATGAACACTGCATGAAATCCCAGTATCATTTTTTGCCGTGATATCGTCAGTTTGCTAATATTTCTTTGAGATTTTTTTGCATCTCATATGTGATTTGCCTTTATTTGTTCTTTTATTTCTTTTTGAATTAGAATCATAAGGCTAATTGGGTAACACTTCCTGTTTTCTCATTCTTCGTAATAGCTTAGGTAAATGGGAGATTATGTGTTCTTTAAGATTGTTAGGACTCTACAAGTTTGGTAAAAGCTGTCTATATCAGGCAGCTTTTATGGTGTAACATTTTCAAACTGTGCACTGATTTTCTGTTGTGGTTATATAGGTCTAAGTCAGCGGTTCTCAACCCGTGGGTCACGACCCACAGGAACTCTATTAAAAGGCTGCAGCATTAAGAAGGTTGAGAACCACTCTTAAGTGCTCTATCATTCTGTTCTCTTTTATTTTCATCTGTCTTTGCAATTTGCTTCTTTCATTGTTCTTATACAGTCTAATTTGTCTATTGTTAATCTTTGTAATCCATCTGTAAGTAATTTGGAGGTATAATAAAGTTTCGATTTTGATTAAGTTTTATTCTTTCCATATGGCTATCCAGTTGGCTTATTATCATCTTAACTGAAAAAGGCCTTCCTTCCCACACAGCTTTTTAGTACTACTTTGTTGGAAATAAAGTTTTTGTGGGTCTGCTTTCTGGGCTCTTTATGCTTTTCCAATGGTTTCTTGGTCTATCGTCATGCCAGTTCACATTGTCTTAATTATTTTAGCTTAGTAGTTCTTTGTACTGGGCAGAGCAAATCCTTAATTATTAAATTTAAGTTTATAATGTCTATGGTTCTACTTTTTGAAGTTTTAAGAATGTAATTTAACTCTGCTAACTCTTGCCATTAATGAATTGATTCTCTCTCTTGTTTCTTGTAATTTTGGGCTGAGACCTTGTGTTAACTCTGGAAATCATCCTTAGGTAAGGTTGAAGGTAAGGCAGTTGTTTTGTTTCTATCCAAGATTGATATATATATATTTTTTTCTTCTTTATTTTACTGATTTATTTTTTGTTGTTGAGGTTTCATTGAGGGTACAGAGAACCAGGTTACAGTGATTGCATTTGTTAGGTAAAGTCCCTCTTATAATTGTGTCCCACCTCCAAGAGGTGTGGCATACACCATGACTCCCACCCACCTCCCTTGCTCCCTCTCTTCGCTCCCCCCTTCTAGGTCATCAATTGTCCTCATATCAGAATTGAGTACATTGGATTCTTGCTTCTCCATTCTTTTTTTTTTTTTTTTTATTGAATCATAGCTGTGTACATTAGTTCAATCGTGGAGTACAGTGTGCGGGCTTCATATACAATCTGAGATATTTTCTAAGAAAAATGAGTTTCAACTCCATCCAGGTTAATACAAAAGATGTAAAGTATCCGCCTTTTCTAGTGGCTGAATAGTATTCCATGGTATTCATATACCATAGCTTGTTAATCCATTCCTGGTTTGGTGGGCATTTAGGTTGTTTCCACAGTTTAGCAATTGTATATTGGGCTGTGATAAACAGTCTAGTGCAAATGTCCTTATGATAAAAGGATTTTTTCTTCTGGACAGATGCCCAGTAATGGGATTGCAGGATCAAATGGGAGGTCTAGTTTGAGTTCTTTGACAGTTCTCCCTGTTTCCTTCCAAAAGGGTTGTATTAGTTTGCAGTCCTGCCAGCAGAGTAAAAATGTTCCCTTCTCTCCACATTCACGCCAGCATCTGCAGCTTTGAGATTTTGTGATGTGGCCCATTCTCACTAGGGTTGGGTGATATCTTAGGGCCATTTTGATTTACATTTCTTTGATAATTAGGGACAATGAGCATTTTTTCATATCTTTGTTAGACATTCATCTATCTTCTTTAGGGAATGTTCTGTTCATCTGTCTTGCCCATTGAGCTAAGGGATTGTTGGGTCTTTTTTTGATTAATTTGAGTTCTCTGTAACTCCTAGTTATTAAGCATTTGTCTGATTAATAATATACAAATATCTTTTCCCATTCTGATGGTTGTCTTTTTGCTTTGGTTGTTGTCTCCTTAGCTATACAGAAGCTTTTCAATTTAATTAAGTCCCATTTGTTTATTTTTGTTGTTGTTGCCATTGCCACTGAAGTCTTCTTCATAGTCTTTTCCCAGTCCGATAACATCAAGTGTTTTCCCCACAATTTCTTTGAGGATTTTTATTGCTTCATGCCATAGATTTAGATCTTTGATCCATCTTCAATTTTAGTGGAGAAAAGTGCAGGTCCGGTTTGAGTCTTTTGCATGTGGTTATCCAGTTCTCCCAGCACCATTTATTGAATAGGGATTCTTTTCCCCAGTGTATGTTCATGTTTGGTTTATCAAAGATTAGGTGCCTGTAAGATGTTAGTTTCATTTTATGGATTTCTATTCAGTTCCAGACATCTGTGTCTCTACTTTTGTGCTGATACTGTGCTTGCCGTTTTGATCACCTTGTAGTATAGCTGATAGTCCGGTAGGCTGATGCCCCCAGCTTTGTTTTTATTAATAAGAATTGCCTTGGCTATCTGGGTTTTATTCTGGTTCCATAAAAAATGAAGAATTGTTTTTTCTAAATCTTGAAAATAATGATGTTAGTACTTTAATGGGGATTGCATTGAGTCTGTAGATTGCTTTGGGAGGTATAAACGTTTTAACAATGTTAATTTTTTCCCCAGCCATTAGCATGGTAGGTTCTTCCATTTGTTAATATCTTCTGCTGTTTCTTTTCTTATGGTTTCGTAATTTCTTTTATAGAGGTCCTTTACCTCTTTTGTTAGGCAGGATATTTCCTTTTCTTTGAAGCTGCTGTGAAGGGAAGTTTGTCCTTGATTAGTTTTTCATCTTGGTTGTTATTGGCATATACAAAGGCTTCTGATGTGTAAACATTGATTTTATATCTTGAGACAGTACTATATTTTTTGATCACTTCCACGAGTCTTCTTTGGGATTCTCTAAGTATAAGATCATATCGTCGGCAAAGAGAGAGAGTTTGACCTCCTCTGCTCCTATTTGGATGACCTTTTTTCCTTCTCTTGCCTGATTATATTGGCTAGAACTTCCAGCACTATGTTGAGTAGTAGTGGTGATAGAAGACAACCTTGTCTGGTTCCACTTTTAAGTGGAAAAGCTTTCAGTTTTACTTCATTCATTATAATATTAGCTGTGAGTTTGTCATGGATGGCTTCAATCAGTTTATGAAATGTGCCATCTATGCGTATTTTCATCAGAGTTCTAATTAGAAAAGCATGCTGATTTTTATCAAATGCTTTTTTTGCATCTATTTAGAGGATTGTTTAGTCTTTGATTTTGCTTCTGTTAATATGGTGAACATATGCAAGTCCATAAACTAGCCTTGCATCCCTGGGATGAAACTGTTCAATCATGATGAATGATTTCTTTTTAATGTGCAACTGTAATCGATTAGCTAGGATTTTATTGAGAGTTTTTGCATCTATTTTGATTAGAGAAATTGGTGTGAAGTTCTCCTTTTTAGTTGCGTCTTTTTGTGCTCTTGGTATCAGGGTGATATTTGCTTCATTGAACATATCAGGGAAGATTCTCAATTTTTTGGAATAATTTCTCCAGTATGGGTATAAGCTCTTCATAGAATTTTTTTTTTTTTAAAGCCAAAGGCACGGAAAAATATGTTTTAACTTTAAAAATAACTTAGTTAGAGTTACACTTCACTTGTGTCTTACTAACATGTAGCTGACAGTCAAAATTTTGCAATATAGATAAAACATATAGGCATACATAAAAACTAAAAGAAAATCCCCCAAACCCATGAAGTTGTTCAAACATGAAAACAGAGAAAAGCTTTAACACTGAAGAATTTGCTATGGTGAGCCCAAACAATATAAGGTAGAAAAGAGTCTAGAAAAAAAGGGTTAGGTGTTAAATAAATTTTGACTTCCTCTTGCTCAGAAAACATTGGAGTGTTGTGAAGTTCTGTGAAGTTACTTAACATGACTGGTCCAGCCCTTCATAGCCAGTGCCAATCCCAGCCAAGCCAGGTTTCTTACGTGTTTGCGAACAACAAAAGTGAGCTGATCTGCTGAAAATGGGTTCTGACTCACTTCCTTTATTTGCCAGGGCAGTTTTATTTACTTATTTATTTTTTTCTGAACTGTTTGTGCAAACAGGTAAAGAAAATATTTTTGTAGGAACATTATTTTAGAAAACTGATCACACAACTGCAAACACAGCCCAGGAAGCCCTTTTCTCAACTGTGCGACTGTGGTTAGTCTGGCTTAGTTTTTGTTGTTGTTGTCTGGTGCTTTTTACCCCAGAGAAGAAGAGCTGGCATTCTGTTACTTATTTTTATTCATGACATTCAGCACCTCACCCAAAAGTGAGTGCCCAAAGTTGAGCTTCACAGAGAAGAGGGACCCTGTGAGATCAGAGAGCAACTCCTCTGACTTAGTCTTTCCCTTGATGAGCTCACACAGGGCAGGATGGTCAAAAATGTCCTCCACAGGCCAGTCAGGGTACTGTTCCGAAAGGCTAGAGGAGTGACTGTCCCTGCCCTGGCTGGACTCAGATGCAGAGCCACAGGAGCTCCACAAGGTGTCTCCCTGGTGGACTCTCCCTCTCTCCAGCAGACTGCTTTTCCCTTGAGCTTTTTCCTCCATGACGGGCTCACAGCTAAGCCTGGGCAGTTTTGCAGGCCCGAAGGACTCCTGTTTAGAATTAAACATCACCAGTGACAGTACAGGCAGCATGAGAGCTTGGGCTCTCCGATGGTCGGGAAGGAGATGGCATTTTTGAGCACCGGAAAGGGCATTTCTGAGAACATAGAGTCTGAAGTGCTGTTGGTCCAGAAGAACTCATTATGCCCAGGCAACTGGCCCATGCATGCTTTCTCCTGGTTCCCAGGTAAATGTTCATAGTTCCCCTGAAGGAAAGAATTATCTCCGAAAACATCATGATGGCCCTCTTTGCCAATGTAAATGATGTGGCAAAAGTCTCCAAGGGGAGGACTGATCATATCAGGAGACAAAATGTCCTTCAGTTTAAATTTCTTTCCTTTCTTTTTATTGGCCTCTTTCAGATAATTTGGGGTCTTGGCTGTCATCTTGGAATTTGGGAATTACCTGTTTCACAAGAGGGAAAAGGGACCACTTTCTTTACAGATGTTGTATGTTTCTGAAACATCCTATTTGATAGGAACCATCACATCATTTTTCTCAAGTGGCTTCAGAATTGGCTCTGAAATGAGATGGGGTCTAAGAGACCTTCCTGTGGTTATGGCCAAGTGTGGCTTCCTGGAAAGTTGGTTACATTTTCCAGCTCCTTCCACAACAAGGAGAAACCAGAACTTCCAAGAATCCCCAAGAATCCCAGCAGCTGCCCCCGACTCCTCCCTCTCCAGCTAGTGCGTGCAGATTCAGCCAGGTCAGCCTGTGCAGCGCCTGCTCATAGCATTATCTACTCTGAGACCACTGAGACCGTGCGAAGGTACCCCAGGCTGGTGGCTGGGTCTCTGGGCTGGCTCCCCAGTGCAGGCCCCACTACCGCCCTCCCGCTCCTGAAGTTTTAATAGGACTCTGGTGTGAAGCCATCTGAATCCGTGCTGTTTTTTGTTGGGAGCTTTTTTGTTTCTTTGATCTCACTTCTTGAAATTGGTCTGTTCAAGAAATCTATTTCTTCTTGATTAAGTCTAGGCAGAAGGTGTGATTCCATTTCCTCCACATTGTCAAATTTGGGGGCATAGAGTTTCTTGTAGTACTCAGAGATGATCTCTTGTATGTCTGTGGCATCTGTTGTTATATTTCCTTTATCATTTCTGATTGAAGTTACTTGAAATTTTACTTTTCTGTTTCTAGTTAATCTGGCCAAAGCCTTATTGATTTTTATTTATTTTTTCAAAAAAACCAACTTTTTGTTTTGTTCACTTCCTGTATGATTCTTTCATTTTCAATTTCATTAATCTCTGATTTAATTTTGGTTAATCTTTTTCTTTGCTGGGTTTGAGATGAGATTGTTCTTTGTCCAATTACGTAATATGGTTCATGAGTTTGTTGATGCGCTCTCTCTCTCTGTTTTTCGAATGTAGGCATCTAATGCAATAAATTTCTCTCTTAAGACTGCTTTTGCTGTATCCCGCAGGTTTTGGTAATTTCTGTCTTCATTGTTGTTATGTTTGAGGAATTTAATGAAATCCTCTTTTCTCTCTTCCTAAACTCGACTATCATTCAGCATAAGGTTGTTTAATGTCCAAGTCTTTATGTGTGGATGTGCTTTTTTGTTGGAGTTGAGTTTAATACCAACTGTGTTACCTTGTGGTCTGTAAAGATAGAAGTTATAATTTCTATTCTTTGAGTTTTGTTGAGATTTGATTTGTATCCTAGGATGTGGTTGATTTTGGAATATGTATGGGCTGACGAGAAAAATGTATATTCCTTAGCTTTGGGTTGTTAATGTTCTGTATATGTCTATTAATTCCATTTGTTCTAGGGTCACATTTAAGTCCTTTGCATCTTTGTTTAGTTTCTGCTTAGAGGATCTGTTTAGTTCAGTCACCGGGGTGTTAAAGTCCCTAGTTATTATGGTGTTATGGAATATATTGCTCAGATACCTCAAGATCTATTTCAAAAATCTGGAAGCGTTTAAGTTGGGTTGATAAATATTTAAAATTGAAATGTCTTTTTGTTGTATTATTCCTTTGACCATTATAAAGTGTCCATCTTTGTCTTTGTTAACTTTTTAGTTGCTTTGAATCTGCTTGTATCTGAAAATAAGATTGCAACCCCTCCTTTCTGATTTCCATTTGATTGAAATGCTGTTTTCCATAACTTAACCCTGAGTCTTGATTTGTTCTTCAAGGCTATGTGTGTTTCCTGGAGAAGCGTATGATGGCTTCTGCTTTTTTATTCAATCAGCCAGCCTGTGCCTCTTCTGTGGTGAGTTCAGTCCATTGACATAAATTGAGAGAATTGATAAGTGTGGTAGAGTTTTGTTCATCTTAATTGATAAGTGTGGTGGAGTTCTGTTCATCTTAAAAGTCCATTGTGTAGTTTTATACTTTGGGCCATTGTCCAAGCTATGTTTTGACCTTTAGCTTCTGGGTGTTTATTTTGCTGGTATTCCATTGTGGATTTTGGAGAATAGGTCTGAGTATATCCTATAGAGCTGGTTTTGCTATGGCTAATTTCCTCAGTGCTTATTTATCTGCAAAAGATTTGAATTCTCCATCAATTTTGAAGCTTAGTTTATCAGAATACAGAAAATTGTTTTGTTTAAGAATGTTGAACGTGGATGACCATGCTTTCCTGGCTTGGAAGGTTTCAGTTGAAAAGTCTGCTGTCATCCTAATGGCTCCGCCTTTGTAGGTCAGTTGGTGCTTAGTCCTGGCTACTTGTAGAATTTTTTCTTTCATCTTCACTTTTGACAGTTTCATCACAATGGGTCTTGGAGGGGCTTGATTTGAGTGGATATGACCTGGGTTCAAGTTCAATATCCATCTGAAAGGAGTGTGTCAGGGTCTTTAGTAAAACTTGGGAAGTTTTGCTTTATGAAGATCTCCAGTAGGGCTTCCATTCCTTTGAGACAATCTTCTTCCCCTTTTGCATCCCTATTATTTGTATATTTGAATACTTCATGGAGTCTCATAGTTCTCTAAGCACCTGTTCTGCTTTCTCTGTCTTCTTTTCTGCCTCTTTAACTACCTGGGTTAACTCAAAAACTTTATCCTCTACCTCTTAGGTTCTTTCTTCTCCATGATCTAATCTATTTTTGATATTTTCTACTGCATCTTTGTATTCCTTGCTTGTCTCCTTCATTTCCTTAAGCTCCACCATATCCTTTCTGTAGTCTGTATATCTCTCATCTGACTTTTGGTTCTGTCTTTCCATTTTCTCATCTATTCCTTTTATTGTCTTTGTCATCCATATTTTAAATTCCCTTTCTGTCAAGTCCATGATTTCTTTATAGGTAGAATCTTTTGCAGTAGCTGCCTCATGGTCCCTTGGGGGAATTCCTCTGTTTTGGTTTTTCACATTGCTTGAATTTTTCATGTGTTCGTTCTTCTTGCTCATCTCCTTGTCCTCCTTTTTCCTTCTCACTATCTCCTGTTTGACTTCAAACAGAAGTCCTTGCTGTTGATGACAGTATGTTGCAATATGTCACTGGGACACCAGGTAGCACTGTGTTTCTTTCAGGAAATGGAGAACTCAGCCAACAACCTCTGTGTTCCTTATTCCAAACTTATTTGCCTCTGGTGATCACCTGTTTGTTTCCTAAGCATTCAGACCCTGCTGGGTTGGGATTTTAAAGCTCACAAGAATCCTTCAGGGGCCAATTTCACAGTGTCCCCTGACTTCAGGTTTCGTGGGGTGCAGGAGTCCCTTCGCCTGTCCCAAGAGTGAAGTTCTGATCCCTATAGGAAAAGTTAAGACAGCTGTGCTTTAGGCCCCTGCTAAGACCTTCACACCACCTTCTCACAATGGCAGCCCCCCTGGCTACCATACTGAGACCTTCACAGGATGGTTGCCTTGCTAGCCACCAAACATATGTCAAGTCCACTCTTAACTGGAATTCAAATCTGATTGCTGTATACTGTTTGGGTCTTCCCACTCTTCCAAGCTTGCCACTCAATGCACAGCTTCCCCCGATAACTGAAAACTCCCCAAAGGCTTCCTCCTATCCTAGGCCTCTGTGGGCAGCCAGTCAGCCATAGCCCATTGCATTTACTTGCTTAATTCATCAAATTTCCACTGCTCTGGGTCATACACTGTATCCAGCTCACCCCACCTCCTCGCTGTTCTCCCTCGCTATGATTCTGGGTAAGGTCCTCCAAGAATTATTTTTTTAAAGCACAATTTTTGCTTTTGGGGTTTTATTAACAGTAGATTGTATCAAATCTAATTTCATGCATTTTAGGTCAGTCTGGTACTTACCAATTTTCAGGATAGATCTTTCTTCATTCTGATCTCAGATGGATGCAGAAAAACTTCTTTGTTCTCCTCCCAGGCTGGTTGAAAAATGTTTTTTCCCCCAGTCTACCTTTAATTGAGAAATGTTGCCATCCAGAGTCTGGGCTTTCAGTGGGAAAGTCTTATCTCTGTATCTTACCTTATTTGGGCACAGGGCCTGCACATTGTCTTACCTGTGTATGGTAAACCCAAATTATTTGGGTTTGTTTCCTCTTTTTTCTTCTAGTGCCCACCTTTTAAAAAAGTTGATACATAGCCAGGCCTCCTGTGTGTCACACTTGTAACCTAGCACTCTGGGAGTCAGGGGCGGGTGGATTCTCTGAGCTCAGGAGTTTGAGACCAGCCTGAGCATGATGAGACCCCCATCTGTACTAAAAGTAGAAATAGCCAGCCAGGAGTGGTGGTGGGTGTCCTTAGTCCCACCACCTCAGGAGGCTGAGGCAAGGGGATCTCCCAAGCCCAAGAGTTTGAAGCTTCTGTGAGCTACAATGCCATCACACTATACCCTTGACACAGAATAAGACTCTGTCTTAAAATTAAAAAAAAAAAACATTAATGCATAATACTTGTATATATTTGTGGGAGCATATGTGATATGCCCAGAATATGTAATGATCAAGTCAGGCTATTTAGGGTATCCATCACCTGGAATATTTGTCATTTTTATGTGTTCAGAACATTTCAAGTCCTCTCTTCTAGCTATTTTGAAATATACAATACTTTATTGTTAACTGTAGTCACTCTGCTGTATTGTTGAACATGAGCATTTATTCCTTCTGTCTAACTATATGTTCATATCCATTAACCAACCTCTCACTCCCCATCTCTTACCCATCAAGACACCCTTCTCATTGTATTTCTTGTACTTTAGTAAACCTTTCCATGACATTCCTGGCATAGTTTGTAACCAGCTTCTATTTTTTCCTTTCTTTATGCTGGAGGGTTTTTTTTCAGCTTAGCTATGCAGTGAAAAAAGTATTACATTTTACCCAGCATGTCAGGGTATTTTGTTGCAGAGACTTTTTAGATTATTTGCTTTCCTATATATATTACTGGATAAGGATGTTAAAAAAATTTTTTTTTATTAAATCATAGCTTTGTACATAATGCAGTCATGGTGTACAATGTTCTGCTTTTATATACCATTTGAAATATTTTTATCAAACTGGTTAACATAGCCTTCACTGCATTTTCTTAGCTATTGTATTAATTTATATTCTACACTTAGTAAATTTAACATGTACCCTTGTAAAATGCACTGTAGGTGTGGTCCCACCAATTACCCTCCGTCTCCCATCCTCCTCCTTTCTCTTCCCTTTCCCCTTCTTCTTGGGCTATAGTTGGGTTATAGCTTTCATATGAAAGCTATAAATTGGTTTCATAGTAGGGCTGAGTACATTGGATACTTTTTCTTCCATTCTTGAGATACTTTGCTAAGAAGAATATGTTCCAGCTCCATCCATGTAAATATGAAAGAGGTAAAGTCTCCATCTTTTTTTAAAGCTGCATGATATTTCATGGTGTACATATACCACAATTTATTAATTCATGAGTCAGTGGGCATTTGGGCTTCTTCCATGACTTAACAATTATGAATTGGGCTGCAATAAACATTCTTTTGCAAGTATCTTTGTTATAAAGTGATTTTTGGTCTTCTGGATATATACCTAGTAGAGAAATTGAAGGATCAAATGGCATGTCTATTTTTAGATCCCTAAGTTATCTCCAAACATCTTTCCAAAAGAAACGTATTGGTTTGCATTCCCACCAGCGGTGCAGAAGTGTTCACTTTTCTCCATATATACGCTAACGTCTCTGGTTTGGGGATTTTGTGATGTGGGCTAATCTTACTGGGGTTAGATGATATCTCAGAGTAGTTTTGATTTGCATTACTCTGATGATTAAGGATGATGGGCATTTTTTCATTTGTCTGTACACCGTACACCTGTCTTCTTCAGAGAAGTTTCTCTTCAAGTCCCTTGCCCACTCTGAGATGGGATCACTTGTTCTTTTCTTGCTTACACGTTTGAGTTCTCTGTGGATTCTGGTTATTGAACCTTTGTCGGAGACATAACCTGCAAATATCTTCTCCCAGACTGAGGACTGTCTGCTTGCTTTACTTACTGTGTTTTTGGCTGTGCAGAAGCTTTTTAGTTTGATCAGATCCCAGTGATGTATTTTTGGTGTTGCTTCAATTGCCTGGGGGTCTTCTTCATAAAATATTCTCCCAGGCCAATTTCTTCAAATGTTTTCCCTACACTTTCTTCTAGTATTTTTATAGTTTCATGTCTTCAGTTTAAATCTTTAATCCAGTGAGAGTCTATCTTAGTTAATGGTGGGTATGATAAAATTTTGAAATAAGCTATCCAAAGCAATTGTATATCGTCAACTTAAGTAATTCCTTTTCAGATGGAAAGACTAAATAATAAATCACCTTACATCGCTAAAAATGGCAAAGTTATTCTTTGAAGCAAACTTTTGAATAGTGCCTCTAAGCATGTGAGTTTTGCTGCTTAACTACCTGTATGATCTTTTAGAAGTCTTTATAATCTCCCTGTGCCTTATTTTCTTCATCTTTAAAAAAGAGCCCCCCTTCCCCTTTTTTTTTCTGAGACAGAGTCTCACTCTATTGCCCTGGGTAGAGTGCCATGGCATCCTAGCTTACAGCAAATTTAAACTCTTAAGCTCAAGAGATCCTCTTGCCTCAGCCTCCCAAGTACCTGGGACTATAGGCACCCACCACCATGCCTGGCTTATTTTTTTCTGTTTTAATAGAGACGGGGGTCTTGTTTTTGCTCAGGTTGGTCTTGAACTCCTGAGCTGAGGCGTTTTACCCGCCTCAGCCTCCAAGAGTGCTAGGATTATAGGATTGAGCCAATGTATCTGGCCTAAAGAGTCATAATAGTATCTACCCATAGGGTTGTTTTCATGATCAAATGAGTCAGTATGTGTATACCAATGATGAGCAGTAGTAAGTTAATCAATAAATGTTAGCTATTGGCCATAAGTCCTACTTCTTAGGGCTCTTTTCTACATGGGCAAACTTTTCCACTGACTTTTATATAGACACTGTTTTCAGTTTTTCAGCTATGGAATTCATACTTTATATATGGAGTACCTTACATATTATTTGGTTTCCCTTCTTCCTTTTTTTTTTTCTTTTTTTTTTCCAGAGAGAGTCTGACTCTGTCTCCCAGGCTAGGATACTGTGTGGCATCATAGATCACAGCAGCCTCAAACTCTTGGGCTCAAGTGATCTTCTTGCCTTAGCCTCCTACATACCTAGGACTACAGGCACCTGCCATAATGCCCAGCTAGGTTTTTTGGGGGGGAAGGGAGAGGTGGGGTTTTTTTTGTTTGTTTGTTTTGTTTTGTTTTGTTTTCTATTTTTAGTAGAGATGGTGTCTCGCTCTTGTTCAGGCTGATCTTGAACTCCTGAGATAAGCAGTGTACCCTTCTCAGTCTCTCAGAGTGTTAGGATTATGGGCATGCACTGCCACCATGCCCAGATGTTACCACTTTTTAAGTCTACTGAATTTTAACTTATCCATTAGTAACATCCTTTCCTTTCCTTTTTTTTTTTTGAGACAGAGCCTCAAGCTGTCACCCTGGATAGAGTGCTGTGGCATCACAGCTCACAGCAACCTCCAATTCCTGGGCTCAAGCGAGTCTCCTGCCTCCGCCTCCCAAGTAGCTGGGACTACAGGCGCC
>CAUYRH010005244.1:0-14161 GCA_963574655.1 Perodicticus potto
AAATGTCCACTGGACTTTCAAAAAACACAAAACCCAAAATTCTACCCAGCTTATCAATATTTAGAATTAATGTGAATGCCTTGAATTTTTCTCTAAAGACACACAGGTTGGCTGACTGGATACAAAAACTCAGGCCAGATATCTGCAGCAAACAAGAATCTCTTTTTTTTTTTTTTTTTGAGACAGAGCCTCAAGCTGTCACCCTGGGTAGAGTGCTGTGGCATCACTGCTCACAGCAACCTCCAATTCCTGGGCTCAAGCGAGTCTCCTGCCTCCGCCTCCCAAGTAGCTGGGACTACAGGAGCCCGCCACAACGCCCGGCCATTTTTTTTGGTCACAGCCGTCATTGTTGTTTGGTGGGCCTGGGCTGGATTCGAACCCACCAGCTCAGGTGTATGTGGCTGGCGCCTTAGCCCATTGAGCTACAGGCACCGAGCCGCAAACAAGAATCTCATCTTACCTTAAAGATAAATACAGACTAAGGGTGAAGGGATGGTCATCTATATTCCAGGCAAATGGAAAGCAGAAAAAAGCAGGTGTTGCAATTTTATTTGCACATACAACAGGTTTTAAACCAACAAAAGTAAGGAAAGATAAGGATGGTCACTTTATATTTGTTAATGGTAACCCTCAACATGATGAGATTTCAATTATTAACATTTATGCACCCAACCCGAATGCACCTCAATTTATAAGAAAGACTCTAACAGACTTGAGCAACTTGATTTCCTCCACCATCATAATAGTCGGAGATTTTAACACTCCTTTGGCAGTGTTGGATAGGCCCTCCAAAAAGAAGCTAAGCAAAGAAATTTTAGATTTAAACTTAACCATTTAACATTAGGATTTATACAGATATCTATAGAACATTTCATCCTAACAAAACTGAATCCACATTCTTCTCATCATCCCACAGAACATACTCTAAAATCAATCACATCTTAGGTTACAAATCTAACCTCAGCAAATTTAAAAGAATAGAAATTATTCCTTGCATCTTCTCAGACCATCATGAAATAAATGTTGAACTCAGTAACAACAGGAATCTGCATACTCATACAAAAACATGGAAGCTAAATAACTTTATGCTGAATGATAGCTGGGTCATAGATGAGATTAAGAAGAAAATTACCAAATTTTTGGAACAAAACAACAATGAGTACAGGGAATTATCAGAACCTCTGGGATACTGCAAAGGCAGTCCTAAGAGGGAAATTTATAGCACTGCAAGCCTTCCTCAAAAAAACGGAAAGAGAGGAAGTTAACAACTTAATGGGACATCTCAAGCAACTGGAGAAGGAAGGATATTCCAATCCCGAACCCAGCAGAAGAAAAGAAATAACCAAAATTAGAGCAGAATTAAATGAAATTGAAAATAAAAGAATTATACAGCAGATCAATAAATCAAAAAGTTGGTTTTGTGAAAAGGTCAATAAAATAGATAAACCTTTGGCTAAAGAGTAAAATCTTTAATGTCATCAATCAGAAATGGTAGTGATGAAGTAACAAAAGTCTGCTCAGAAATTTAAAAAATCCTTGATGAATATTACAAGAAACTTTATTCTCAGAAATATGAAAATCTGAAGGAAATTGACCAATACTTGGAAGCACATCACCTTCCAAGACTTATCCAGAATGAAGTGAAAATGTGGAACAGGCCTATATCAAGTTCTAAAATAGCATCAACTATACAAAATCTCCCTAAAAAGAAAAGCCCAGGACCCAATGGCTCCACATAAGAATTCTACCAAACCTTTCCAGAGGATCCAGCAGCACATCAAACAAAGTATACACCATGACCAAGTGGGTTTTATCCCAAAGTCTCAAGGCTGGTTCAATATACATAAATCTATAAATATAATTCATCACATAAACAAATTTAAAAACAAGGACCATATGATTCTCTCAATGGATGCAGAAAAAGCTTTTGATAAGAGCCAGCATCCATTCATGATCAGAACATTTACAAAAATGGGTATAGAAGGGACATTTCTTAAACTGATAGAGGCCATCTACAGGAACCCCACAGCCAATATTGTATTGAATAGAGTTAAAATGAAATCATTTTCACTCTGATCAGGAACCAGACAAGGTTTCCCATTGTCTCCACTGCTTTTTAACATTGCAATGGAAGTCTTCGCCATCGCAATTAGCAAAGAAAAGGCAATCAAGGGTATCCACATCAGGTTAGAAGAGATCAAACTTTCACTCTTTGCAGATGATATGATTGTATATCTGGAAAACACCAGGGATTCTACTACGAAACTCTTAGAAGTGATCAAGGAATATAGCAACATCTCAGATTACAAAATCAACACTCATCAATCTATAGCCTTTATATAAACCAACAACAGTCAAGCTGAAGAAACAGTCAAGGACGCTATTCCATTCACCGTAGTGCCAAAGAAGATGAAAGATTTCAGAGTTCACCTAACAAAGGATATAAAAGATCTCTATAAAGAGAACTATGAAACTCTAAGAAAAGAAATAGCTGAAGATATAAAGATACTAACAAATGGGAAAACATACCATGTTCATGGCTGGGAAGAATCAACATTGTTAAAATGTCCATACTAGCCAAAGCAATCTATAATTTTAATGCAATCCCTATTAAAGCTCCACTGTCATGCTTTGAAGATCTCAAAAAAATAATACTTCATTTTATATGGAATCATAAAAAAACTCAAATAGCCAAGACATTACTCAGAAATAAAAACGAAACAAGAGGATTTATGCTACCAGACCTCAGACTATACTATAAATCGATAGAGATCAAAATAGCATGGTACTGGCACAAAAACAGACAGGTAGATGTATGGAACAGATTAGAGAACCAAGAGATGAACCCAGCTACTTACCATTATTTGATCTTTGACAAGCCAATTAAAAACACTGAATGGAGAAAAGATTCCCTATTTAACAAATTGTGCTGGGTGAACTGACTGGCAACCTGTAAAAGACTGAAACTGAATCCACACTTCTCACCAGTAGCTAAGATAGATTCTCACTGGATTAAAGATTTAAACTTAAGACATGAAACTATAAAAATTCTAGAAGAAAGTGCAGGGAAAACTCTTGAAGGAATCAACCTGGGCAAATATTTTATGAGGAGGACCCCCCAGGCAACTGAAGCAACATCAAAAATACACTACTGGAACCTGATCAAACTGAAAAGCTTCTGCACAGCCAAAAACACAGTTAGTAAAGCAAGCAGACAGCCGTCAGAATGGGAGAAGATCCTTGCAGGTTATGTCTCAGACAAAGGTTTAATAACCAGAATCCACAAAGAACTCAAATGTATTAGCAAGAAAAGAACAAGTGATCCCATCTCAGGGTGGGCAATGGACTTGAAAAGAAACTTCTCTGAAGAAGACGGGCACATGGCCGACAGACACATGAAAAATGCTCACCATCCTTAATGATCAGAGAAATGCAAATCAAAACTACTTTGAGATATCATCTAACTCTAGTAAGATTAGCCCACATAACAAAATCCCAACACCACAGATGTTGGCATGGATGTGGGGAAAAGGCAACACTTCTACACTGCTGGTGGGAATGCAAACTAATACATTCCTTTTGGAAAGATGTTTGGAGAATACTTAGAGTTCTAAAAATAGACCTGCCATTCGATCCTACAATTCCTCTACTAGGTATATATCCAGAAGACCAAAAATCACATTATAACAAAGATATATGTATCAGAATGTTTATTGCAGCCCAATTCATAATTGCTAAGTCATGGAAGAAGCCCAAGTGCCCATTGACCCATGAATGGATCAATAAATTGTTGTATATGTAAACCATGGAATATTATGCATCCTTAAAGAAAGAATGAGACTTTACCTATTACATGTTTACATGGATGGATCTGGAACATATTATTCTTAGCAAAGTATCTCAAGAATGGAAGAAAAAGTATCCAATGTACTCAGTCTTACTATGAAAGCTATAACTCAATTATAGCTCAAGAAGAAGGGGAAAGGGGAGAAAGAGTGGAGGGAGGAGATGGGTGGAGGGAGAGTAATTGGTGGGACATCTACGTTGCATCTTACAAGGGTACATGTGAAATTTACTATGTGTAGAATATAAATGTCTTAACACAATAACTAAGTAAATGCTGTGAAGGTTATGTTAACCAGTTTGATAAAAACATTTCAAATTGTATATGAAACCCGCACATTGTACCCCATGATTGCATTTACGTACACAGCTATGATTTAATTTTAAAAACCTTGAAGGTGTGACACAAAGTAATTAAATTTATTTCCATAAATAAATTATAGGAAAAGTTACATAAAAGAATAAGGCAGTGAATGTGGAATGCTGGGAGTTGAGGAGAGTGAATGGTACCTGAGGAGCTCTGTAGGACTGGGACTGGGGCTTCACAGCAAACACTCTGACTTCATCTTGGACGTCTGACTGCTGGTAGCTTTCAGCCCTGTCATGCCTGTAGCTCCTCTGTCCCACATCCGGACAAGCCAATAAGAAATTGGGTGCCCCCTCCTTTGGTGCTGGCATTAAATTCAAACTGCTCAGGCTCTGACCCCCATGAGAACCCTACCCAATGCCACACCTTAATCACAATAAAAGTTGAGCCAATTTACTTTCCCTGCTCTCTCAAAACAAGTTTGGAGCAATATGGGAGATTTGCTTGCTATCTGTACAAAACCACATTATGTGAGTAATAAAACTTCTTATCCTCTTAGAAAGCATGTGGCATTATCAGGTAGCAACCAAATATTGGGTAATGGGTTCATTCAGTTCTTTTTTGCAACAGTGTTAAAAATTGATGTAATTTAGAATGCATGAAGAAGAAAAGGAGTGAAATTGCTTATGCAAAGACATGAATGGAAATATGAAACCTGTGTTCACAGGACAGTGTAATTGAAACTACAAGTTTGCATAGATGAATTGGAAGGGTGATGATGAGATTAAAGTGGTAGGTAGGGGGTCATTGAATAGCACAAGACATAAGGATTTTAATAAGTATTTTATCAGTTAGACATCAAGAAAGGGTTTTTTTATTTTATGAACAAGGAAATATCAGACTCAAATAGGAATGTCAAGATTGTCCATCTAGTTGTGAAATGTAAAATGGGTTATGTCAGGGAGGCAAAGAGAGAACACAACCCATTAGAAAACTACTGCATTATTCAAGCATAGGACAGCAAGGGCCTGAAATACCCTGGTGTCAGTGGGATAGAGAGAAGGGGAGGGCTATTATAGAAATCTAATGAAAGACATTTCACTATAGATGTGTATATACATTCCAGATGTCAGGTCAGATGTTTTAAGCGTAAGCTCTGTTTTCCTGATTTTTAATTGGAAATATAATAAGCTTCTAATTTTATCTTAAAATATATACATTTTCTACTTCCACCCATTGAGAAGACTCAGAGCAATGATTATTTCAGTAACAATGAGAATCCTAGCACCAGATTTTTATCTCCATATACAATTTTACACTAAAATTATAATTTTACACCAGGGCTTTTAGGAGAAATGTTTGATTCCAGGTCTGGGACAAAAAAGATACAGGTTGTCTTTGCACCCATGCTCAGTGGTTAGGGTGCCCAGTCACATATACCAGGGCTGGCAGGTTCGAACCCAGCCCAGGCCTGCTAAACAACAATGACAGCTACAATAAAAAAATAGCTGGGTATTGTCCTGACACCTGTAGTCCCACCTACATGGGAGGCTGAGTCAAGAGACTCACTTAAGCCCAAGAGTTTGAGGTTGCTGTGAGCTGTGACTTCATGGCACTCTACTGAGGGTGACATCGTGAGAATCTGTCTCAAAAAAAAAAAAGTGAAGATGGAGGTTGGTCCTGAAACATCTCGCCAGAACAGGTATGTGGGGGGGAGGGGGCCCCGCAGGACAAGATGACCAGATAACAACCTCCAGCAATTGTTCCTCTATACAAACACGAAACTCAACAACTATCTACCAAGCAAGCACCTTCAGAAGTACAAAAAGTCAGTGCCTGGTTTTTACATTATATCAAGGAAGAGGCACTGAAGAGGGCAGGAGAGATAGCCTTGCAGGGCCTGCACTAACCATTCTGTGCCCTGCTTTGAAGCATCTGCATCCGCACCTGACTGGGAAGTGGAACTGGGTGCCCAGGGAACAAGGAGTGAAGCAATTGTGGGACTTTGCACTGAAAACTCAGGGCCACCCTGGGATGAGGGGCACAGCACAGGGCGGATTCTGCCAGTGCCCAGGAAGGGGGCATTTAGACCAGCCTGGCCACAAGGAAATCTTCACTCTAAAACCTGACAAAGTGGAACCTGAGCCTGAACTGAATTCATAAGGCAGTTGGACTTCAAGAGCTACAGTCCCTGGGAAATTCCTGTGGCTGTGCTGGCTAGGAGCCAGTGCCATTGGGGTGAACATGACCCAGTGAGACACCAGCAGTGGCAGCCAAGCCTGTGTCACCCTCAACTCCAGTGTGACTCAGAGAGAGTTTTCTTCCACTTGGTGAATGGAAAGGGAAGAGCTCAGAGGACCCTGTTTAGCAACATGGATGCCAGCTCACTCATAATAAAATAAAGTACCAAGCGGCCTCCTGAAGACCGTGGGTCCAGTCCTTCATTCCTAGATGTCATCCTGAGCCAGAAGGAAACATGCTGCCTTGAAGACAGGGATTCTGGCAGGATTAATCTCCTGCTCACTAAAGAGCCCTTGGGCTTTGAATAAACAGCAGAGATAGCCAGGCAACAGTCACCACTGGCTTTGGGAGACACTGGGCTGGCTTTAGGTATGACCTGGTCCTGGTGGCCATGGGGGAGTAGACATGTCACCCCTCCCTAACTCCAGCAGCCCAGCACAGAGAGTGAGGGAAGAAAGGAAGAGATTTTGCCTGGTAATCCAGGGAATTCTCTTGTTATTTACCCATGTCCACCAAGGTGGTAAGACCAGGAGTCTGCAAGAGTCACAGTATTACTGGGCTTAGGACACTCCCAGTGCTGATATGGCTGCCATGACCAGAGACTTAGACCTCAAAACTCAATTTTCTTTGAATATCTGGAAAGGCTTCTCAAGAAAGATGGGTTCCAACAAGCCCAGATAGAGAAGATTAAAGTAAATGTCTAAATCTTCAATGCACAGACATCAATGAATATCCAGGAAGACATGACCTCGAACTAATTGGTACCAGTGACAATCCTGGAGTGATGGAGACAGGTGACCTTTCAAAGAATTCAAAATAGCTGCCCTTCCCTTACCCTTAAGTCTGTAAGAATCCTCGTGGGTTGGATGTGTTTATTTGAGACAGCAGATATTTACCTTACTTTTTTTTTTTAACCTATGCAACTACTATGTCTCTTAAGTGAGCAATTTAAATAATTCGCATTATGCTTAGCATCTATAACTCAGTGGTTAGGGCACCAGCCATATACACAGGGGCTGGTGGGTTTGAACCTGGCCTGGGCCTGCTAAACAATGACAACTACAACAAAAAAATAGCCAGGCATTGTGTCAGGCACCTGTAGTCCCAGCTACAAGAGAAGCTGAGGCAAGACAATCACTTAAGTCCATGAGTTTGAAGTTGCTGTGAGCTGTGAGGCCACAGCACTCTACTGAGGGCAACAAAGTGAAACTCTGTCTCAAAAATAAAATTAAATTAAATTTAAAAAATCATTCACATTAATTGATAGGATTGATAGTTGGGCTGCAGTTCTGTTCACCTGGTTGAGTAGTACTTTATTGTTTTGTTTTATATTTACCTTTTGGGTGGCTTTATACTGGTGGGTGACCATTGCGCAGACCCATGTATAATGCAGCAAATGGTTACCAAAAGAAAGTAGGTGTACCCCTTCTTTATTAGATAAAATTGACTTTAAATTAACAATAGTAAAAAAAGACAGAGAAGGTTGTTACATAGTAGTAAGGGAGGAATTCAACAGGAAGACAGAAAAATCCTAAATATATATTCACTCTGAACAGGAGCATCCAGATTCATAAAACAAACCCTATGATATCTAAGTAGTGAGATAAACAGCAGCATCATAATTGCTGGGTCTTCAACACCCCACTGACAGAATTGGATAGAACATCCAAGCAGAAAATAAATAAACAATGGGCTTAAAAGGGACCCTGGAACAAATGGGCATAACAGACATTTGCAGAACATTTTACCCTAAAACCACCAATTATATATCTCATCAGCACATGGATCATTCTCCAAGACTGACCACATTTTAAGCCACAACTCATAGTTCAACAAATTTAAAAATATCGAAATCACACAGTGTATCTTTTCAGATCATAGTGAAATAAAGCCAGAAATCAATACCAAGAGAAAGTCGTGGAAATTGAGCAATTTCCTGCTTAGTGATTATTGGATCAATGATGAATTTAAGGTGGAAATCAAGATTCTTCAAACTGAGTGACAGAGAGGGCACAGGCTTTCAAAATATGTGGAATTCAGTGACAGAGGCCCTAAGGAGAGAATTAATAGCCCTAAATGCCTACAACAAAAAGAAAATGATCACAAATTCACAATCTAATGACACACCTCAAGGCACTAGAAAAGGAAGAGCAACCAAAACCAAAGCCAGTAGAAGAAAAGAAATTACCAAGGTCAGAGAAGAATTAAATGAAACCTTAAACAAGAAAATAATACAGAAGATTCATGAAATAAAAAGTTGATGCTTTAAAAAGATAAATAAAATTAATACATCTCTTAGTAGATTAAAAAGAAATAAAAGAAAAAATGACCCTAATATGCTCAATCAGAAATGAAACATGAGATATTACAACTGATACCATAAACCACAAAATATCATCTGGGAATACTATGAAGATCTGTAAGCACATAAACTCAAATTGTAGAGGAAATAAACAAATTCCTGGAATCACACAACTTCCAAAGGCTCAAACAGGAAGAAATAAAATTCCTAAACAGACCAAAAACAAGAAATGAGATTGAAGCAGCAATTAAAAAAAAAAAATCTTCCAACAACAACAAAAGAGCCCGAGATCTGGCTCAGCACCAGTAGCTCAGCGGCTAGGGCACCAACCACATACACTGGAGCTGGCAGTTTCAAACCCAGCCTGGGCCTGCCAAACAACAATGACAACTGCAACAAAAAAATAGTTAGGCATTGAGGCAGGGGCCTGTAGTCAGCTTGAGACTCTGTCTCAAAATAAATAAATAAATAAAAGCTCTAGATCAGAGATTCAAAGCCAAATTTTATCAGACCTACAAATAAGACTTAGTACTCCAAAATGCTGAAACTATTCCATAACACCAAGAAGAAGGGATGACTCCCCCAACTCATTCCACAAAGCCAGGAACAAAAATAAAGCTACAAAAAAGAGAACCACAGACCAACATGCCTTATGAATATAGATACAAAATCTTCAATAAAATATTACAAAACAAAAATCAAGAGCACATCAAAAAAAATAATCCTCAATGACAAAGTGGGCTTCATCACAGAGATGCAGGGATGGTTCCGTATACATAAACCAATAAATGTGATCTACCACATAAACAAAAGCTAAGCAAAGACAGATCATGTGATCATTTCAATAGATACAGAAAAAGCATTCAACAAAATTCAGCAATGCTTTCATGATTTTTAAAAAAACCCTCAACACATTAGGCATACAAAGAACATAACAAAAGCTATATAAGACAAACCCACAGTCAACTAAATGTGGAGAAGCAGAAAACATTCCACTAAGAAAAGGAACAAGACAAGGACGTCTACTGTCACTTTTTCCATCCAACATAGTGCTGGAAGTTCTAGACAAAGAAATCATACAATAGAAAGAAATGAAGGATATCTAAATTGGGAAAGAAAAGTTTAAACTATTGCTTTTTGCTGACAGTATGATTTTATACTAAGAAAATGCCAAAGATTCCACCAAAAGACTCTCGGAATTGATAAACAAATTCAGCAAAGTATCTGGATACAAAACGAATGTACACAAATCAGCAGCATTCCTATACACCAATAACAGTAAATCTGAGAGTAAAATCAAAGTGTTAATACCATTTGTAACAGTACAGCAGAAATAAAATACTTAGGAATATACTTAACCAAGGAGATGAAAGATCTCCACAAAGATAACTACAAAATCCTAAGAACAGAAATTGCAGGGAGTACAAACAAACGTAAATCATATTATATGAATGGTTTTTTGAATCATGTTAAAATGTTCATACTACTCAAAGTGATTTACAGATTTGATGCACTCCCATCAAAATACCAACATGAGGGAGGTGCCTGTGGCTCAAAGGGGTAGGGCACCAGCCCATATACCTGAGTTGGCAGGTTCAAGCCCAGTCCCAGCCAAAAACTGCAAAATACCAACATCATATCTCAAACATCTAAAAAATAATAATAATCCTATGCTTTGTTTGGAACCAGAAAAGAGCCTGAATAGCCAAGGCAATCTTAAGCAAAAGTAGAAAATTTGGAGGCATCACATTTCCAGACTTCAGACTATACAGCATGGCTATAGTAATCAAAATAGTATGATATTGGCACACAAATAGAGATATAGACCAATGGAACAAAATAGAAAACTCAGATATAAATCCATCCACATATAGCCATCAGATCTTTCACAAAGCAGATGGCAAAAATATATACCTAAGAAAAGAATCCCTACTCAGTAAATGATGCTGGGAAAATTGGGTAGCCATATGCAGAAGGTTGAAACAGTGTCCATATCTCTCACTACTCAAAAATTAATATAAGATGGATAAATGATTTAAATGTAAGGCATGAAACCATAAGAATTTCTAGAATAAAATGTTGGAAAAACTCTTCTAGATATCAACCTAGGCAAAGAATTTATGAAGAAGACAGCAATAGCAATTACAGCAACAGCAAAAATTAACAAATGGGATTTGATCCAATTAAAAAGTTTCTGCACAGCTAAAGAAATAATCAGCAGAGCAAACAGACAACCTACAGAATGAGAGAAAATGTTCACAAGCTATACAACAAATAAAGGGCTAATAATCAGAATCTACAAAGAACTCAGGCAAATCATCAAGAAAAAAATTAAACAGTCCCATCAAAAAGTCAGCTAAAGACATAAACAGGAGCTTTTCAAAAGAAGATAAATGAATGGGCAACAAATATATGAAAAATGCTCAACATCACTAATCATCAGGGAAATGCAAATTAAAACCACAATGAGAAACCACCTTACTCCTGTTAGAATGGCCATTATTAAAAAGTCAAAAAAGAATAGATGCTGACGTGGATATAGATAGAAAGAATGCTTATACACAGTTGGTGGACCTACAAACTAGTGCAATCTCTGTGGAAAACAGTATGGAGACATCTCAAAGAACTAAAAATAGACTTACCATTTAATCTAGCAATCTTACTACTGGGTATTTACTCAAAGGAAAAGAAGTCGTTTGATGAAAAAGACAACTGCACTCAAATGTTTATTCTAGCACAATTCACAAACACAAAGATGTAGAATCAACCTAAGTGCCTATCAACTCATGAATGAACAAAATGTGGTATATGTATGCCATGGACTACTACTCAGCCATGAAGAAGAATGAAGGCCTTTTGCAGTAATTTGGATAGAACTAACAGTCAGAATCTCAAGCAAAGTACCTAAAGAGTGGAAAAGTAAACACAACATGCGCTCACTATTAAATTGGAACTATCTGAAGAGCATGTACGTGCTCTGAGGGAAGTAAAATTTAATGGAAATCAAGTGGGTTGATGGGCAAAGGCCTACTTAACAGGTGCAATGAACATTATGTGGGTGACAGGCACACACACAAACACACACTATTTGTTGAAATAAAACAAATTAAAGCCAAGCTAAATCCTAGTGATTAAGAATATGAAGTTGTTGGCTGTTGAGAGAAAAGTAGTTTTGAACCCAGTAAAACCTTGCCTTTCTGATTTTTTTTCTAAAATCACAGATTACTCTCAAACAAAAAATTACATGTTTCCATTAGGTTAACTAAAACCAAAAAAAAATAGGTTGGGTATAGTGACTTGTGCCTATAATCCTAGCACTTTAGGAGACCAAGGTGAGTAGATTACTTGAACTAAGGAGTTCGAGACCAGCCTTAGCAAGAGTGAGACCCTGCCTCTACTAGAAATAGAAAAACCAGCCAGGTACCTATAGCCCCAGCTTCTTGGAGCCTGAGGAAAGAGGATCACTTAAGCCCAGAAGTTTGAGGTTGCTGTGAGTGGTGACACCAGGGCACTCTAACTTGGAGCAACAGAGTGAGACTCTGTCTCAAAAGTAAATAAATAAATAACAAACTGTCAGTAGAGAAAAAAAAATAGCTGTCCTGAAGAAGCTCAGTGAACTTTAAGACAACACAGAGACAGAAATCAGAAGTTTTTCAGAGAAATTTAACAAAGATATTGAAATAACTTTTTTTAATGAAGGAGAAATTCTAGAGCTTAAGAATTCAATTGACAAGCTGAGAAATGCATCAGAATCTCTCCACAGCAGAATTGACCAAGCAGAGCAAAGAATTAATGAACTTGAAGATAGGCTATTTTTAAATACACAGTCAGAAGAGAAAAAAGATGAAGAATGAAGCACACCTACAAGATCTAGAAAATAACCTCAAAAGAGGAAATCTAAAAATTACTGGCCGTAAGAGAAGGTAGAGAGAAAAATTGGGGTAGAAAGTTTATTTAAAGAAACAATCACAGAGAACTTTCCAAACCTAGAGAAAGACTACCTCAAGGGATTTAATAATTGAGTTCCCAAAGGTCATGGATAAAGAAAAGGCACTAAGAGAAGCAAAAAATAAAGAAAAAGATAACATATAAACGAGCTCCAATATCCTGGCAGCAGACTTCTCAGTGGCAACTTTGCAGTGACGTGACACATTCAAAGTGCTAAAAGAAAAAACTTTAACTTTAAAATATTATATACTAAAAAAACAAAAAAAAGAATATCATATACTGCAAAATATATGTTTCAAACACAAAAGAAAGATAAAGACTTTTCCAGAAACAAAAGGTTAAAAATTTCATTGACATCAGACCTGTCCTACAAGAAATGCTAAAAGTTCTTCTATCTAAAAGACAAAGATGTTAACAGACAAAAAGAAATCATCTGAAGGCTGGATGTGGTGGCTCATGCCTGCAATCCTAGCACTCTGGGAGGCCGAGACGGGGATACTGCTTGAGCTCACTGGTTCAAAACCAGCCTGAGCAAAAAAAAAAAATACAAGACCCTCTCTCTACTAAAAATAGAAAAACTGGGGCAAGAGGATAGCTTGAGCCCAAGAGTTGGAGGTTGCTATGACCTATGACTCCACAGCACTCTACCCAGGGCAACAGCTTGAGACTCTGTTCCAAAAAAAAAAAAAAGAAAGAAAGAAAGAAAAGAAATCATCTGAAGAGATAAACCTCCATGGTTACAGCAAGGACACAGACTGAGTATACACTATTGCTATAATTTGGTGTGTAAGCCACTAACATCTTGAGTAGGAAAACTAAAAGACAAATGTATCAAATATAACTAACAACAACTTTTTGAGAGACAATATAAAACCATATGGATGGAAACAACAGAAAGGAGTTGAAGAGCAGAATTTCTGTTAGATTTCTCTTTGTTTGTTGTTTGTAAGTACAGTGGACATATTTTTAATATAATGGTCATAAAGTTATTTTCTACAAAATTTATGGTAACCTCAAATCACCAAAAAAACCCTATAACAGATATACAAAAAATAAAAAGCAAGAAATTAAAACACAGTACCAGAGGAAATCACTGTAACAAAGAAAGACAGGCAGGAAGTAAGAAAGAGAGGAACACCATACACCAGAAATCACTCACGTAACAGCATGGCAAGGTGACTCCTCTTCTACAAATAACAACATCGAATGTGAATGAATCAAACTATCTAATCAAAAGACATAGAGAGGTCGAATGGATAAAAAACAATAGCAACTCTATGTTGTCTGTAGGAAAGCCACTTCACCTACAAGACACATATACACGGAAAATAAAGGGATGAAAAGATATTCTGTGCAAATGGAAACCAAAAAAGAGCAAGAGCCTTTGCTTGAAAGATATAAATTTGCTTCATATTAGGGGTGTATACATTGGATACTTTTTATTTATTTTTTAAGTCATGATTTTGAGTAAAATTGTTTTACCCTCTTGATAAACAGCAGTAGGGGTAGAGGTAGAGGAT
>CAUYRH010005246.1:0-31695 GCA_963574655.1 Perodicticus potto
GAGTCTCTTGCCTCAGCCTCCCAAGTTTCTGGGACTACAGGAGCTGGCCACAACACCCGGCTGTTGTTTCATTGTAGTTGTTACTGTTGTTTAGCAGGCCCGGGTTGGGTTCAAACCGCCAGCCACAGTGTACGTAGCCGGCACCCTACCCACTGAGCTATGGGCGCCACCCAGTGCTGTCAATATTTTTAAGTAAGAGTTTAACAAAAATTATTGTAATTAGAACTATTAAATTTCATGTTTTTCTTTCTTCTGACATTAAAGTGTCAAAGTTGAGAAAGAATCCAATTTTGTTTAAATAAGAACTACAAAAAAATTTACCAGTAAAGTTAAATTCTGACTCTGTCATTTGTTTTAAAGACAGAAGTCTAAATCCCAAATGGTGGTGTGCTTTTTCTTTTTTAACCTTGTGGTTGTATTTGCAAATGATAACAACTGAATGCTAATTGTACCATAGTGACTATCCATGTGTATATTTTCCTTGGTTCTTTGGACATGAAATGGCTTTGTAAAAATTATTAGACTTTGTTTCCTGTGTAATAACAGAAATCTTGAGGTGGTGTTTAAATAATAGAAAATATATTATTATAAAGGGAATATTGCAGTTAATCAGATCTTTCCAAAGATCTTTCCCCCTGTGTTAGATATCACAGGGGGAAATCTGGCAATAGCTCAGAATATGTTTTAATAAAACATGTAATGTTTGTTATGCTGAACAGAATTTTTCAAGTATTAAATTAGTCTCACTTAAATATACTGAATATAAAACTATTAGTTTTATTTTGTAACTGATTAAACATTTTGTAAATTTCTATCATATTCCAGATACTTGGCATTGTGCCGACAAACCAATGACCCAATCCACAATATGTACTGAGAACTTGTTGTTATATAAGAACCCTTGTAAGAAAGCCTGGTGTTCTGGTAACTGTGGGAAACAGAAAATAAAGACTCAGTCTTCTGCCTCAAAAAATTTATTGCCAATAGGAGAGACAAAACCTACAAATAGCTAGCAAGGAGCATGGTAATGCCAAAAGAGAGTTGGAATTTTCACAGAAATTAGAGAAGTTACTACTAGACATCTACGCAAAGGAAGAGAAATCATTAAATTAAAAAGATATAATGCACTCCCATGTTTATCAAAACACTGGTTACAATAGTAGGGATAAAAATCAATCACAGTGTTCATCGACCGATGATTAGATAAATAAAATGCGATGTAAATACACAATGGCACACTCTTCAGTCACAGAAAGTAATGAATTCATGTCTTTCAAAGCAACCTGGAAGGAACTTGAGGCCATTACCTTAAGTGAAACAACTCAGAAACAGAGAGTCCAATACCTCAGATTCTCACTTAGAAATGGGAGCTAAATAATGTATACAGTGGGCACAGAGTGTACAATGATAGATATTGGAGATTGGATGAGTGGGGCAGTGGAAGGGGGTCTGGTGATGAGAAATTACTTAATAGGTACAATATACAATATTCAGATGATAGATATGATAAGAGCCCAGACTTCATGAACACTATGCAATATATCTGTGTAATAAAATTGCACTTGTATCCCTTAAATTTATTAAAAAAATGTTCAGAAGTTAGAGGAAGTATTTGTCTTTAGGGACAGAATTGATTTCAGTAACAATTGAACCTAATATTTGAAGGATCAGCAAAAAATTTCAATGGGAGGAGATAAGTTAGAGAAAGAGTTTTGGGGGCACACAGGATTGCAATAAATTTACTCTTGGTCGGTCAAAGCATATATGGAGTATTATAGTCAAGTATAGGCACTGATGCTTAAAAATAATATTACAAACTGAAGCATGTACAGAAGAAGGTGGCCAAAAAGGTGAGGTGATTTAAAGTCAAGTGATGTAGTGAATGGATGACATGCTTACAATATTTAGCATAGAATAGAAAAGAATTCATTAAGATGTGAAAGCTATCTTCACATACTTGAACTCAATGACATGAAAGAGTAATTAGCCATACCCTGCAGGGTTCCAGAAGCAGTAGAAACTACAGGAGAGTAGACTTTAATATAAGAACTCAGTTTCTTGGGTGGTGCCTGTGGCTCAAAGGAGTAGGGCACCGGCCCCATATGGCAGAGGTGGTAGGTTCAAAGCCAGCTCCAGCCAAAAACTGCAAAAAAAAAAAAAAGTAAGAAAGAAAGAAAGAAAGAAATCGGTTTCTTAACAGTAAAAAGTATCTGGAAAATGGAAGCAGCAGTCTCAGAAGGAAGATTTTCAAATGAAGCTTCTATATGAGGTCTGACAATTAAGTTAACAAATTCATCTTAGAAAAAGTACTTGCTCTTGTGATGCAAGAACCATGACAATTAAGGCTTCCCGAACTGTTTCTCTATTGAAGTTTACTTGGTCTGCTATGTTTCTCGTGATCAGCTGGCAATTTTGGTGCCCAATCCAATGAATTTCTGCAATGCTTTTGTCAGTTCTGCTCATTATTGTACACCTAGACCTCTCTTCATCAGTGACACATTCTCTCCCCTCAGAAAAATGTTTAATATGTTTGTACTTTGCATTTTCTTCACAGCATTATCCCCATAAACTTGGACTAACATGTCCTTGATTTCACTTTCACTCTTGGAAAGTTTAACAAGAAATTTAACATTTGTTTGTTGTTCTAATTCAAGCTCTGATAATTTCACTACACTACACAAAAGCATGCAAGAACAATAATGAATGCAACTCAGCAATGCACTGCCATGCATCCATAGGAACTCAGCTATGAGCCTCTGGTATATCAAGGTTATGAAACCTGACCAGGTTGTTTGTACAATGCTGTCAGCATAAATGCACAGTGGCAAGCTCGTGAACTTAATTGTCAGATCTTCGTATAGCGACTAGAGCCACACTGCCAAAGTCCAGCTCTTACACCATTTATAAACATTACAAACTACATAAACTATATGCTGCTGTTTCACCATCTCTAAAATGGGAAAATTAATCATCTATATTACAGGGCTATTTTGAGTATGTAATGAGTACTTAACCTATATAGTACCTGGAAGATCATAATTTCTCTATAAATTTAGGAAACCAAAGGCCAGACCATCTGTTATAATCATTTAAATACAGATTAAACCACAAAATGATGGTTTGGACTTGATTAAAGATGCAGATCCCTCTAATTCTTTGGTTCTAACACAAGTAAGTGAGAAAGAACTATTTGGAGATAGTGAAGTTATTCAAATCAAGACACATAAAAAATAAAATAATAGAATATAAAGCTGACAGATGAAAAATATCAGAAGGATTATTAGTCATAAAATAAAACAAGATAGGCTACTGCCACCAAGCCAGGACATTTCTTTGGCCTATAGGGAATAGCATTAAATGTTGGAAGATGTCAAGGAGTGGTATGAAAAAAAAAAAAAGAAGGAGTAGAGAAGTAGTATGTTGAGCTTTGCAAAAAAGTGGTAGCTTTGATTCTAGAACTTGGTAATTTTTCAAAGAGTTTGCTTCAGAAATAAGATTGTAAGTGAGTGGAGCTGAGGATGTGGAAGAAACTTCTGAGTCACATACTTCTGAGAAGTTTATTACCTATTGGAATGACACCAAGCTGGAATTCCAGCTAGCAGCAAGGTTAAGGAAAGTTAGAAACACTGTTTTGTAGGTGAATAAAAAAGGTTCTCTGGGTGGGGAGAAAGGAGGGATGACACATCAGGAGAAGAAATATTCAGTGGGTAATTGATAAGCAGAATAAGTTCTGAAATGAGACACTTCTTTAAAATATTTTTGTCCTTTTACCTCTTTCATGTTTACATGGATGGAGCTGGAACATATTCTTCTTAGTAAAGTATCTCAAGAATGGAAGAAAAAGTATCCAATGTACTCATCCCTACTATGAAACCAATTTATAGCTTTTGTATGAAAGCTATAACCCAAGAAGAAGCAGAAAGGGGAGAGGGAGGGGAGGGGGGAGGATCGATGGAGGGAGGGTAATTGGTGGGACCACACCTACCATGCGTCTTACAAGGGTACATGTGAAATTTACTAAGTGTACAATATCAATGTCTTAACACAATAAGAAAGTGCTGTGAAGCTATGTTAACCAGTGTGATGAAAATATTTCAAATTGTATATAAAACCAGCACATTGTACCCCATGATTGCATTAATGTACACAGCTATGATTTAATTAAAAAAAAAAAAGGAATTCAAATTAGATCTTACATTTGACCCCACAATCCCACTGTTAGGCATCTATCCAGAAGAAAAATAGTCCTTTTATCATAAAGATATTTGCTCTAAATTGTTCATCATAGCTGAATTTACAATCACCAAGATGTGGAAACAACCTAAATGCCCATCAACTCAGGAATGGGTTAAGAAATTGTGTTATGTGTATACTATGGAATATTCACCCATAAAAGAAGAAGATGACTTTACATCTTTTGTATTAACCTGGACGGAGTTGAAATTCATTCTACTCAGTAAAGTATCACAAGAATGGAAAAGGAAATATGCAATGTACTCAATACTATTAAGAAGCCAGTAGATGATCTAATTCATACTCATAGAGGAGAAAAACTCAATTCAATTCAAGTTGGGGGGTAATGAGGGAGGAAAGCAAGAAGGGTTGGAGTGCTCCCACTTAATGGGCACAATGTAAGGGTATATGACATATCTGTTGGGTGTGGGACACAACTACAAGGGAGATAGAGTTCATTAACTACTTAATAAAAAATATTGTGACCTGGTTGCTTATATCCTCACATTAATCTGAAATTTTTTTAAAAAGCAGGAAAAAAATGGAATGCTGTTTAGAAACCATAATCTGGGCACTAGATGGGCCCTTTATTCCTGGAGAATCTTCATTTCTAGGCCCTTTCAGTAATCTGAACTTAAAATATGTAAAGATAAGGGAAAAGGGAGAGAGTTAGGGGGACACCGAGTATGGCACACCTTTTGGGGGCAGGACACGATTATAAGAGGGAATATACCTAAGAAATACAATCAGGGTAACCTAATTCTTTGTATCCTCAATGAATCCCAAACAATGAAATATATGTATATATAAATGTAGATTTCAACAGAAATGCAGGTATAAATGTAGACTGTGCCTGGCATATCACAAATATACTTTTCAACGTATATCTCCATTTATCTCCTTCTCTCTCTCTCGATAAAAATCAGGTTTTTCCTCTCTCATGTACCATTATCATCTTAACATTTCGATTGTATACAAGTAAGGTCAGAGAGTATATATTTGAGCTCAGCACTATGTTGTACAGGCAATGTTTACTTAGATTTATCTAAGTTATCCAATTTCTGTAGTCATATTTTCTTCTTAAGTAATTGTTTTTCATTTCTGGGTTATTGCTTTTTTCTAAAGTATATCCATTTGCAGTCATGCTGATGGCAACCTGACTTATTTTTTTTTTTTTAATTTAACATGATTTTATTTCACTTCAATCTTGAAATATTGTTCTATCACCCCTTTTAGGATATTATTTCATTGTTCTCTATTGCCAGTGGGCTGTTAGCTGCCAGCCTGATTGCTGTTCCTTTGTACTTTTTGTATTGTTTTGTTTTGTTTTGTTTTCCTCCCTGGCTGATTTTAAGATTTCAGCTTGTACTTTCACTATGTGTAAAGGTGGTGGAATTCTTTTTATCTTTCCCATCTGAGTTAGGCTTTTTTCCTTTGCAACTAGGATGTATCAAACTTCATCCCTTCTAGATCATCAAATATTACGTCCCTTAATACTCCCCATTCTCTACAAGAATCCTGAATAGATCCATGTTAAATCTTGTTATAATATATAATAATAATAATAATACACACTTTTATTTCCTAATCTCTTTTAAAAATTCTGTTGCCGTCTCTATTATACAGATAATAATATATTAACATGTGTCTTCCAGTTTATTGATTCTTTCTGATGTTTGAAATTTGCATTGTATTTTCAATGGAAATTTATAATATTTATGTTATAAATATAAAGTTATAATATTTATATTATTATTTTAAAATTTCTCTCTGATCTTTTTTCTTCTGATGTGTTGTATTTTGATAGTTTTAAATTCTCATTTATTTTTAAATGTATTTATGTCCTTAACATTTACTATGTTATATAATATATCTCATAATTCCAATATTTGAAGTCCCTAGAGCTCAAATTAATTATTTATGTTTGTAGCTGTCACAAAACCATATTTGTTATTTGTTTCCTTTGAGTTTTGATTTTTTGAGTTTGTATTTTTTTGAACTTAATCTGTGAAGTATCCTGAAGCCTAAGAAGAGGATGTAATTTTTGGCAAAGAGAAATTGTGTTTGCTTTCATTTGTAATCAAAGTCCAATTACATCTGGACTAAACAGATGAACTTCAAAGATCTTGTTTTAACAATAAGCCTCTGGGTTACATTTTTCATTCTGAGGTAGTACCAAGTTTAGTTGGGTCTCCAAGCACTAGAGCTGAGATACCATTTGTCCCCAAGGTGACTTTGTGATTCCATGTTTGTTTTCTGATTGCCTGGAGTATTTGTCTTCATTATTTTCATCACTGCATTACAAAATATGTTTCTTGTAATTATATAACATGTAATTATCTTGATACAGAAAAGGCCCTCAGATTACCTAGTTCAATATTTTTTGGAAGCAACTCTCCTTGAATGAATTTCTTTTAGTTTGTATCAAATTGGAATGCCAATTCAAGTACCACATTTATTGCTAGTATCTTTTTAATTTAATAAAAGTATAATTTACAAACAACCACTTGAAAATTTTGAACTTAAAAAAAAGTACTCTTAATTCTTTAAGTAAACAAAATTTTACCTGAGAATTTGTGCTAGGATTCTGAAGTAATGGTCATGAACTTAATTCCCCACCTCTTGGCTCTCTGTTGTCCAGTAGAGCAGCCACAGGTTACTAATCACTTGAAATGTGGATAGTCTAAATGAAGATCTTCAACAAGTGTGAAATATATACTCAATTTTGAAGACTTGGTACACATAAAAGGTCTATGTGGCTGGATAGGAGGGAAGATGGCTGTGAGAAGTAGGGGCAGAGGAGGAAAGGTGGACTAGAGTCAGATTATCTAATGATCTAGGACATGGAGAGGAATTTGCATTTTTTCTATTGGAATGAGAAAAATGATTGGAATACAAACACTTTTGTGTTCATTTGGAATCCAGACTCTAAGAGCCAATTTTTGAAAAATGAACCCAAATTGTATAGCAAGCCACAAATCATGCCACTCCAGACTATGGAAGGAATGACATGATCAAAGGTGTCATTTATAAAAATTCCTCTCACTCTTCTTGACTGGGAGGGTAAGAGCTAAGAGAGAAAGAAAACCAGTTAGTCTAGGCTTATATTAAAGTGGTACTGGGGAAGTGAAAACAAATGGGTGTAGAATCCATTTCAGAGAACTCGTGAGATTGGTTTAAATGTGAATTATACATCTCCATATTATGTATGCATTATATGTGAGATATGGAGAAAGAAAGATCAGTTAAAAATCACTCTTCAGGTTTTTGGCATGAGTGTGTGGTGGTGCCATTCACTGAGCAGAGAAGGACTGGAGAAGAGTAAGTTTGGGGTTGTCAATATCATTATCATGTGATAGTTATGTATGGCAATCTACCAAGCAAATTTGTGCTCATTGTCAGGGGTGAGACAAGAGTGAGGTGGGCATGGCACGTGCCTTGAGTATAATATTGAAGGGATCACTAAAAACCAGTAATTGTGAGAAATAATATTTTAGTACTATATTTTAAAAATATGTGTAAGATAAAATATTAATGCAAAACATTCAACAAAATATAAATAGATAGGAGGGAAGATGGCTGTGAGAAGTAGGGGCAGAGGAGAGAAGGAAAAATGTAAGTAATCATTCACACAAAAGGCTGAAGCAAAAAGTACAATTTTGTAATTAACATTTAAAAAATATTACACTATTCATTATTTTAAATTATTTAATATTTAATTGTATCACTCACATCACCTTAATCCTGACACTGCTGATTGTGCATTGTACATACAGAGGGTGATATTCCATTGCAATGTGTTCCTTGATTTGGATTTTGTATAATTTGCTGAATGGTGCTTCGTGGTGGCTCTGTGTGTAGACTAAAGCCTCCATGAAACAAAAATAGAATAAATACATTACATTCTTTGAATATATATTATATATTTTGTAAGACTTCAGCTAAAACAAAATCCAGTTCATCACGATATATCTTATTATATGATATAATATATATTTCACATACATATGCACACCAGTAAAAACACATGACATATGTGGATACAGAGGGTGCCAAAAATGTATGCACATTTTATGAAAGGAAAAAACTGTATTAAAATTATCACACTCAAGTCATGTTGACTTCTGCAATTATAAGAGGTGCTCCAAAGTGGCTTGTATTCACCTTTAGTTATTGGTATATATTGAGTATTACAATTTTAATACAGTTTTTTTCTTTCTTAAAATGTGTATACATTTTTTGGAACCCTCTGTATATAGGCTGGGAATACTCATTAATAATACAAACACATGACCTATTTATTGACTTCAATTAGATAGTATGTTAAATATTTTATGTATATTTCTTCTATGTGGCAACACTAAAAGATGGCTGCTTTAATTTTCAGAGAAAAGATAATATGACTTGGTGAAAGGTAAGTACTTTGACCAAAGTCTCATTGATCAATGCAGATGTTAGATGCTTAGTCAGATGTGTCTGAATCTATGATTTTTGTTCCAAACATCCAAAGAGATTTGATGTGTTTTTCAATATCTTCTGTAGGAAATAAAAAAAAAAATTGAACCCAAATATTAATTTAAGTCTTATATTTAATTTAAGTCAATTTGGTATCTATGGATATGAAATAAGAAGTAGTGATCAAAAGATTTATAAAAGGTTTTATAATTTTAAATAAAAAAGAAAATTATACATCATGGAACTAGTGCCTTAAAGGCTAATAATACAGACAGAAAAATCCAATATTCTAGAGATAACATATGCAACTTTATGTTAATGTAGGGTTTTAATGAGAATAAGGAAAAAATTTGCTTATTTTATGTATAATGAATAGTGTGAGTTTTTATAAAATAACTGAACAAAATCAATGGCTTTTCTCGATATAAGGAATATCAAGTGCATTTTTTTGATGGGGGAAGAGCAAGATGGCAGACTAGAAACTGCTATTTACTAGGACACTCCTAGTGAGACAGGGAAATAAAAACTCCAGCCACCTCTGGATGGGGGAACTTAACCAGGGACATCACTCTAAAGGCACAGTGAAGCAGTGGTCAACTCCAGGAGTGAGCAAGGAGGTTGGGAGCTGAGGAAAACTAGCACAGAAGTGCTTGTGTCGGGCAGGGATCAGCTGGCCAGCCCTCACATGGAGAACTGAAGACAGGAAAGAGCTGTCCTGCAGTTTTTTGATTTTGTACTAAACTGCTGGTTAGAGCTTCCTTGGAGGACTTAAATGAGTTAGTGGTCTCAAACAGCATCCAGTGGCAGGACTGAGTGCCAAACAGGGTGGATCTCCCATTGGCTTGACTGTTGGGGGGACACTGCCATTGTGGATAGGTCAGGCTGGAGAAACATTCTCAGGGACCTTGTGCATGGCTGGCTCTAGAATGCTTGTTTAGCTCGGGCAGTCATCCTTGAGGTAAGCTGAGCAGACTGCACCCCCAAGAAGGTCACTTTGTTGGCAGTGAGCACTGTTTGAAGTGACTTCTATGAAAAGTGGTGAAAGCTCTAGGATAATAATCCCTTGAGGACTGAAAGATGACAAAGTGACCAGGACTTCACTGAAGGCAAATTGGTCAGAAAGATAGAACAAATCTCCTCTACAACTAGAAAGCAGCTTCTAGCCCTCATTGTGTATAGTAAAAGCAGCATGTGTTCTGGTCTCCTAACACCACTATGCCACTCATTGCCCAGGCAATATATGTGTGTGTGTGTATATACACACACATGTACATACAGGCTGGCCATATAGTTTGTGTGCAATTTACACAAGAACTTTATGGCCACCCTGTATAGTTACATACACATACACTCATACATATATATTTCTTCCATTTTTGCTTCTTTCCCCAATTCTTTTCTTAGTGTTTTTTCTTTTCTTTTTTCTCCCTTTTGTTGTTGTGGTTGTTATTGTTGTTTGGTTGTATTTTTATTTTTTCATTTTTACTTTCTTTTATAGCAAGGGCCCCACCATTTTTGTTATGTTTTTTCAGTCCCCTTTGTTTTTCTTCCTTTTTATCTCTCTCCTTTTTTCTCTCTTTTGGTGGAGATTTTCTATATTTTTCATCTTTCCAACATAAATTGCACATACAACAGCTAAGATATTCCTTTTTTCTTTATCTTATATAATTGTATTTTTAATATTCCTTATCTATTTCTATCTTTAATTTTCTTTTTTTATAATTTTTATTCTCCCTTTCTGAGTGCTATGGGATCATAGCATTGATCTGGCTGGTGGGTCATGGCATTGGTCTGGCTCAGGAGGTCACGACCTCAAGTTCTAGGGTGTCTGTCTAGCTTTGGCCTTTGGAAAGAAGGCATTGGTGGGCCCTCATTGTGACAAAAAATCACTGTGCTGATTTTCTTTTTCTTTTCTATTTGGTGGAGGTGGGATCTTTCTTTTACCCAGGCTGGTAAAGAGCTCCAGAGTTTAAGAGACCCACCCAAACCAGCCCCTCAAAGGCCTAGATTTGCAGGTGTGGCCATACCATCCTGCCAATCACCACCATTTCTCCTTTTGTTCTCTTTCTGTCCTTCTTTCTTTCTCTTCAATTCTTTTCTTTCACCCACCATTCCTTTTCTTTTTTCTCTTTATATTTTTCTTTCTTTTCTCCCTTTTTGTTCTTTATTCTTCTCTTCCTTATGATCTTATACCAAAAGGCCATTTTAACACCTAAGCTCTGAGACAAGGCAATTTAAAATGAAAAAGAGAGTGAAAAAAAATAAATATGGGAAGGAAATGAACAAGAAGAAAACACACATGATGAGGAACCAATAGAACAATTCTGGCAACATGAAAAAAACAAAACAGAGCAAACCCCTAAGGAACCATGAGGCAGCAACTACTGAGGATTTCACCTACAAAAAATTAATGGAAATGACAGAAAGAGAATTTAAAATATGGATGGCAAAGGCATTAAAGGGAACTGATGAAAAAGTGGAAACAGGGCAGAGCCTGTGGCTCAAAGGAGTAGGATGCCAGCCCCATGTGCTAGAAGAGGCAGGTTCAAACCCAGCCCCAGCCAAAAACTGCAAAAAAAAAAAAAAAAAAAAAAAGAAAGAAAGAAAGAAAGAAAAGTGGAAACAGAGAACCAAAAAATGGATGAAAGATGTGAAGAATATATAAAGGATATGGTGGACCTTAAGGAATTGAAGGAGTCAATTGGGGAACTAATAGAAAGTATCAATAACAGATTAGATTAGACCATGGAGAAGAAAGAACCTCAGAGCTAGAGGATAAAGCTTTTGCGCTATCGCAGGTAGTTAAAAAAGAGAAAGAGGCAGAAAAAAAGAGAAAGAAAGCAAAATATTCACTCAGAGAATTATGGGACTCCATGAGGCATTCATACATATGAATTAAAGAAATCCCTGAAGAGGAAGAAGAAAGTCCCAAAGGAATGGAAACTCTACTGGAGGATATCATAAATGAAATTTCCCAAGTTTCACTAAAGATTCAAAAATACTCCTTTAGTGGAATATCAAACCCAGGGTCATCTCAACACAAATAGATCATCTCCAAGATAAATTGTAATGAAACTTTCAAAAGTCAAGACAGAAGAGAAAATATGATAAGAAGTCAGAAGTAAGAGCAAATTCACCTTGCATATTGATCAGAGTTACAGTGGACTTCTCAAATGAAACTTTCTAAACCAGAAGGGAACAAGGGAACAATCATCTGCCTTTAATCTTCCTAAAACAAAATAATTTTCATCCCAGAGTTCTGTATGTTGCTAAGCTTCAAAATCTACGGAGAAAACAAATCTTTTACTGATATGCAAACACTGAAGAAATTTGCCACATTAAGACCAGCTCTACAGAAAATAATTAGACTTAATCTCCACACTGTCATCACAATGGATCACCAGGAAAATAAATATCCAGAAACTAAAGGACAAAACCTAGGTTCCACAATGGCACAAAGGATAAAACTAAGCAACACACTTTCACAAAATTAGATGAAACTCCACTACACTTACCAAATCTCACAATAAATGTTAATGGGTTGAATTCCCCACTAAAGAGGCACAGGCCAGCTGACTGGATAAAAAAAGCACAAGTCATCCATATGCTGTTTCCAGGAAACAAATCTAAACTTCAAAAACAAAACAAGACTCAGGGTAAAGGGGTGGAAGACAATATTTCAAGGCAATGGAAATGAAAAGAAAGGAGGAATCACAATCTTATTTTCAGTTACTAGTGGATTTAAACCAACTGAAGTTAAGAAAGAGAAAAACGGTTACTTCATTCTGGTAAAGAAAACAATACAACAAGGAACCAATTCAATACTACATATTTATATACCCAATATAAACACTGCCAGATTTATGAAACAGACCTTGATGGGTCTGAGCAATATGATATCCCATAACACTGTAATAGAAAGAGACATTAACACCCCTCTGACAGAACTGGACAGATCCTCTAAACAGAAACTAAACATAGATACGAATGACTTAAATGTGACCCTGGAACAAATGGGCTTAATAGACATACACAGAATACATCATCCCCAAACTAAAGAATATACATTCTTCTGGCCAATCCATGGAACATACTTCAAAGTAGACCATATTTTAGGACACAAATCAAACCTCAACAAAATTAAAAGAATTGAAATTATAACTTTTATATTCTCAGGGCACAAGGCAATTAAGGTGGTGTTAACTCCAATAAAAAATTTCATCCCCACACAAAGACATGGAAGTTAAACAATCTAATGTTGAATGACAGTTGGGACAAGGAAGATATAAAGGAGGAAATTTTTAAATTCCTTGAACATCACAGCAATGAAGCTACAAGTTACAAAAACCTATGGGATACTGTAAGAGCAGTTCTAAGAGGGACCTTTATTACCCTAGATGTTTATATCCAAAAAACAGAAGTAGAGCACATCAATAACCTGATGAATCATTTTAAGGAAATGGAAAAGGAAGAGCAATCTAATCCCAAACCCAGCAAAAGAAAAGAAATAACCAAAATTAAATCAGATATAAATAAAAGTAAAATCAAAACAAGTTATTCACAAAGTTAATGAAGCAAAAAGTTTGTTTTTTGAAAAGATAAATGAATAAACATTTAGTCAAATTAACTAGAAACAGAGACATAAAATCTCTAATAATAACCTGACTACTACAAGAAACTCTATGTCCAGAAATTTGACCATGTGGAGGAAATAGACCAACACCTGAAATAACACCATCTCCCTAGACTTAATCAAGAAGAAATAGATCTATATCAAGCACTGAGATTAAATAAATAATAATAAAAAAAAATCTTACAAAAACAACAAAAAGTTCTGGACCAGATGGCTTCACAACAGAATTCATCCAAACCTTCAAAGAAGAGCTTGTACCTATACTGCAGGAACTATTCCAAAATATTGAGCAGGAAAGAACCTTCTCCAATACATTCTATTACCATGATACCAAAACCAGGAAAAACTCCAACCAAAAAGGATAACTACACACTAATTTCACTAATGAATATAGATGCACAAATACTCAAAAAAATCTTAGGCAATAGATTGCAGCTACACATTAAAAAAATTATATGAAGTAGGCTTCATCTCAGGAATGGAAGACTGGTTTAACATATGGAAATCCATATATATTATTCACCATATCAATATAAGCAAAAACAAAGACTTTATGATCCTCTCAATAGATGCAGAAAAAGCATTTGATAAAATTCAGCATCCTTTTCTAACAAGAACACTTAAGAATATTGGCATAGGGGACACATTTCTTAAAATGACCGAAGCCATGTCTGACAAATCCACAGCTAATATGATACTGAATGGAATAAAAATTAAAGTTTTTCCACTTAGAACTGGAACCACACAAGGATATCCTCTATCTCCACTGCTATTCAACATAGCGCTGGAAGTTCTAGCTAATGTAATCAGGCAAGAGATGGCTATAAAGAGAATCCAAATGGGGGCAGAGACATCAAAATCACACTCTTTGCCAATGATATGATCTTATACTTAGAGAACCCCAGACAACCAATCACAAGACTCCTGGAAGTGATCCAGAAATACAGTAGCATCTCAGGGTATAAAATCAATGTCCTAAAATCAGTAGCCTTTGCATACAACAATAACTCTCAAGTTGAGAAGCTAATCAAAGACACAATTCTCTTCACAGTAGCTTCAAAGAAAATAAAATACCTAGGAATATACCTAACAAAAGAGGTAAAAGATCTCTACAAAAAGAATTATGAAATCCTAAGGAAAAAAATAGCAGAAGACATTAACAAATGGAAGAACATACTGCTCTTGACTGGGAAAAATCAACATTGTTAAAATGTCTATACTACACAAAGCAATCTACAGATTCAGTGCAATCCCCATTAAAATATTAATATCATACTCTAAAGAACTGTAAAAACAAGTTCTTTGTTTCATACAGAAACAGAAAAACTCCATATAGCCAAGGTAATTCTTAGTAATAAAAATAAAGCCGGGGGTGGCACCTGTGGCTCAAAGGAGTAGGGCACCAGACCCATATACCAGAGGTGGCAGGTTCAAATCCAGTCCCAGCCAAAACTGCAAAATAAATAAAGCCGGAAGCATCACTCTACCAAACTACAGGCTAATTATAAGTCCACAGTGATCAAAGCAGCATGGTACTGGCACAAAAATAGAGACATAGATGTATGAAACAGGAGAGAAAAACAAGAGATGAAACCAGTCTCTAGTTACCATCTGATCTTTGATAAACCAAACAATAGCATACACTGGTAGAAAAGAAGCTCTATTTAATAAATGGTGCTGGGGAAACTGAATAACCACATGTAAAAGACTGAAACTAAACCCGCACATTTCACCACTTACAAATTTGACTCAAGATAGATAATGTATTTAAATCTAAGACATGAAATGACAAAAATTCTAAAAGAAAGTGTGGAGAAAACTCTTGAGAATGTTAGCCTGGGGAAAGATTTCATGAAGAAGACTTCACTGGCAATTTCACCAACCATAAAAATAAACAAATGGGACTTAATCAAACTAAAAAGCTTCTGCCCAGCTAAGGCCACAACAATTAGAGCAAATAGACAATCTTCAATTTCCCAACAATGGGAAAATATATTTGAACATTATGAATCTGACAAAGGCTTGATAACTAGGATGTATAGAAAACTCAAATTAATCAACAAAAAAGATCTAATGATCCCATCTGGCTAACGAACATATGAAATAATACTCATCATCCATAATCATCAGAGAAATGCAAATGAAAACCACCCTGACATGTCTCCTAACCTCAATAAGATTAGCCCACACCCTGAAGAACCAAAGTTTCAGATGCTGGCATGAATGTGAAGAGAGGGAAACCTTTACACTATCAGTGTGACTGAAAATTATTATAGCCACTTTTTTTTTCTACAAAAGGTTTTTATTGGCAGGGGATGCTGCAGAGCAGCATTAAGGAGGAGGGGAGAGAGAGAGAGAAACGGGGGAAGAGAGGAGAGGAGAGAAGGGAGAGAGAGAGAGACATGAGACACACGAGGGGAGAGAGGGGCAGAGAGAGAGGAGAGAGGTATTATAGTCACTTTTGAAAGAAGTATGGAGAATCCTTAAATAACTCAAGTTGGATCTCCCAATTGACCCCACAATCCCACTACTAGGCATCTACCCAGAAGAAAGAAAAACTCATTTTATCATAAAGACATTTGCACTAGATTGTTTATCTCAGCTCAATCACCAAGATGTGGAAACCATCTAAATGTTCATCAGTGCAGTAAAGGATTAACAAACTGTGGTACATGTATACCATGGAATACTATTCAGCCATAAAAATGACGGTGACTTTACATCTTTTATATCAACACATTTAATACAAAACACCTTCTTCTTAGTAAAGGATCGAAAGAATGAAAAAGCAAATGTCCAATGTACTCAATACTAATAGGAATCCAGTAGACAATCTAATTCACACCCAGATGGGAGTAAAATTGAATTCAATTCAAGTTGGGGGGGGAAAGGGCATGTGGGAGGGGTGAGATGGAGGAGGAAGGATTGGTGTACTCTAACTTAATGCACACAATGCAGGGGTGTAATCCATGCCATGTATGGTCACAACTACAAGATGGACTCTACCATGTTGGAGAGGATACCATGTAACCTTTTAATATTATAGGTTACATAGATTTCCTGTAGTGTGACATGGTTGTTTGTGCCCTCAAATTAACATGAAGTAATAAATAAATAAATAAATAATGAGTTAAATAAGAAAAGGAAATCTACAAAAAGTGACTCAGAATCTACTTATCAAGAATTATACAAAACATCGTGAGTGAATCTATGAATCAAGAATCGTGTGAAAACTCCAGGATTGAACATTTGAATACTTGAAATATTAGAGATACTCATTAAGTCTTTCATGACAATCTTTCCTATTGAAATGTCTTGATATTATTGGGAGAAAATTGAGTAAAGGGTACATGGGAACTTTCTCTATCATTTCTTACGACTGCAAATGTCAAAGTGCTCTTATATCAAAACATTTCCAATGAATAGTGTATTACTAAGCTACATTTACTAAAGAAGTATAGTATTATTGCAGGATGAGAAATGGAACAATAGTGTAGCACACTGAGTTTGAATTTAGTACATGGTAAAAGTGATATTTGAAGGCACCACTCTAACAAGTCAACAATGATTATTCTTGGGACGTGAGATGGCCAGTAATTTTATCTTTTCTTTTCACTGAGCAATAATTCTAATTTTCATTAAAATGACATATGTTAATAAATTTGTAAAATTAAAAAAAACTGCAGATATATATAACTAGTCTAGATTATTTTAGCAACCATATATTTTAACTTTATGAAAAATATAACAGTTTTCTTTCTATTTGTTGTTGGTTTCTTTTTTATGGACATGACTTTCTGTTTTTCTTTTAATATTATAGGTTACATAGATTTCTATGGACTATAGTAGCAAAAGTTGATTACTATAGTTGCTATCTTTTTTATAGACATGACTTTCTGTTTTTCTTTTAATATTATAGGTTACATAGATTTCTAAGGACTATAGTAGCAAAGAGCACAGATTTCTCTTCTAGAATCTGACTGAAATGTTCAAGGATAAATTAGAAAGTAGGCAGAAACTTCACTGGTCTCAAAACTAGGAAACTGCTATCAAATAATTTGTACTCAAAGTAATTTCTGCTGGAGAGTGTAGAATTTGTACACATGTAAAAGGTAAGTGATATCAGCATATAACTTCATTTTCTGAGAGAGCATTGGCTTGCTAAGGGAACTTATATAGAGCAAGTACTGGTATATTCCTCTGCAATTTATTTGCTTTCATTTTTTTTCCTTTTCTTTTGAATTGATAACTAAAACTCATATATATTTAAGGTGTACAACATAATGTGTTGAAATATCTATACATAGGGATGGCTAAGCACTGCTAATTAACATATGCATCACCTCACTTTCATCATTTTATTGTGATAGAAATACTTAAAATCTACTCTCTTAATAATTTTCAAAAATACCACACACAAAACATTGTTCTTAACCTAGTTATACAAGAGATATTTATAATTATTTCTTCCATCTAGCTAAAATGTTGTATCCTTTGACCAAAATCTCTCTAATCTCCCAAGAACTCCAAGTATCTGGTAACTACCATTCTACTCTCTGCATCCATGCATTTTACATTTTTAGATTTCACATGACAATGAGATCATGCAGTATTTGCCTTTCTGTCCCCAGATTACTTCATTTAATGTAATGTCCTTCAGGGTCAATCATGTGGTTATTAATTGCAGGATTCCCTTCATTTTAAAGGCTGATAGTAGTCCATTGCTTACATAGTATAATTTGTTTATCCATTCATCTGTTGATTACATATAGTATAATTTGTTTATCCATTCATCTGGCTATTGTAAATAATTGAAGTGAACATGACAGTGCAGATATCTCTTTGACATACTGACTTCATTTCCTTTGGATATATATCATCCAGAAGTGGAATTACTTGATTATGTGGTACTTCTATTTTTATGATTTTATGGAATTTTCATATTGTTTTCCATATTGGCTGAACTAATTTATATTTCCACTAGCAACATACAAGAGTTCCTTCTTTTCCACATTCTTATCAACATTTATCTTTTGTCCTTTTGATAATGGACGTCTTAACAAATGTGAAGTGACTTTAATTTGCATTACCTTGATAATTTGTGATAATTTTTAAAAATATATTTGTTATTCATTTATGCATGTGTTCTTTTGAAAAATGTCTATTCAGGTTAGGTGCCCATTTGTTAATTGGAATTGGCTTATGTTTTATTTAATTTTTGCTGTTGAGGTGTTTGAGTTCCTTATATATTTTGTATATTAACCCCTCAGCAGCTGTAAAATTTGCAAATACTTTCTCCTATTCCAGAGGTTGCCTCATTATTCTATTGCTTGTTTCTTTTTGTGTGAAAGCTTTATAGTTTGATGCAATCCCATTTTCCTGTTTTTACTTTTATTGCCTAAGCTTTAGGGATCATGTTCAGAAAATTATTGCCTGAACCAATGTCCTGGAGCTTTCTTCTCTATGTTTTCTTCTAGTAGTTTTGCATTTCAGATCTTTTTTAAAAGTATTTAATTCATTTTGAATTTATTTTTTGTATATGGTATAAGATAAGGATGTAATTTCATTTTCTGTGTGTGAATATTCAGTTTTGCTAACATCACTTATTGAAGAGACTGTACTTTCCTCATTGTGTATTCTTGGAATTTTTGTTAAACACCAATCCATTGTAATTCAGTGGATTCTTTTCTGGACCTCTAATATTTCCTGGTTTGAAATGGCAAAGGATGAAGTTATTGAAAGTCATTTGAGATACTAGGTTGCTATACACATGTTCCCTTTCCTGCACTTAAGAGGAAGGTGTCCTTCATTTCTGTCTGTTTTGTGGCCTGTTTCCTTTAATTTTCTACAAAATTCAAAGAAATCATTATTCAAGATTTTCTCTGTCTTGAGATATGCTATCAAAATATCCTGACTTCTCATCTATCTTTTTTATGCTTCATATATACTTTTTTTTTTTTGACAAAAAATTGCAGTAGGACATTTAAAGCCATTTCCAATTTATTTATTATGAATGAATTAAAATCTATGTAGCCGTGCTAAGTCCCAAGAGTTGATACTGTAGAAGTCTTTTTAGAGACTAATAGTCTCTGGCTATGGTGCTCTGTTACCTGCAAAAGAGCAAAGATAGGAATTACAGCAGACCTCTTGACATACACTGTGAAAATCAGAGGGCAGTGGAACAAAAGCTTTAAATTGCTGAGAATAAACACAACAAAACAAAAAACTATGAACACAGAATATAATGAGTAAAAAAAAATTGTTAAAATGAAGGAAAAATGAAGCAATTTCCAGATAAATAAAAACCAAGATTATTACTAACAGAATAACTCTTCAAAAGAGTTCAAACTAAGGTCTTCAGGTAGAATCAATTATATCAGACAGAAACTTAAGTACAATTAAGTATTCATTTAATGTTGTAGATATGTTCTGGGAAGCCACAATTTTATGCAAAAATGACATAGAATAATTTTGGGCATAACATTGTTTAGTTCAACAATATTTCATTATAATGCTGATGAGAAAAAAAATTGCTTTTATTATATGTTGTCTCACATAAAGTCACTGTTGCAAGAAGCTATTGATGATGTTAAATAATAGATAATACTACTACTAATAGTAATAGATATTTTCATTATTTTTAATTACTCTAAAACAAAATTATGCATCTAAAGCAAAAATAGTAGCAATGTATTTTGGGTTTATAGCAAATGCAAAAGCAGAATGCAGGTAATAATCAGCACAAAAGACACAAGGAAAAAATGAAAATTTTACCTAAATAAAGTAAGTAAAGATTTTACTTTCCACCTGAAGTAGTTTGATATTGGATCCTTTATTCAGACCTAGAAGTTGAAGATTCATTTTGAATTTTAAAGAAAAGTGAAGGTAACTGGGATGTTTAGCCTTATAAATGCCATCAAGTATGACTGAGAGTATTTCTCTCTCATAAGCAAGCTACAATCATTCATTCTGAAAAACAGACATATAAGAAAACAAATTAATGTTAATCATTATTTGTTTGGGTAGAAAATATTACATTTCAGAAGTTATAGTAAGTCATCTCTAAAAAAAAATTTAAATCTGGGCTTAGAATCAGGCCCTTAGAATTTTAATGTCACGTCTCATGCCTTCTTACTGACTTTCAAAGTTCTAGAGAGGAAATAAGGCAGGTTATTTTAACAGGAAAGCAATAAAAAATCCATTACAAAATATAATGAAAATAGTTTCCCACAAAAGTCAGACATAATTTGTATAAAGAATAACACCACAAGAGGAAAAGAACAAGAAAACAAGAACTGTAAGTTGAGAAAGATATAAAAAAGTAATTATGGCAAATTCTACATGCTATTAAAATAATTTGTCAATTCTTTCATTTTAAGAAAAACTATTATGCCCAGGAGTTCCTCCAGAGACCACACAGCCAGACAAGTTGAATTTGCAGGGGAGTCCTTTATTGGAGAGCTGGCCGGAGGCTGCCTCAGTGTCCCAACATGGGGTTTCTGAGAGCAGCCCCAAGTTGTCTCTGGCTTTGGTTTTTATAAGGCAAAACTTCTGGGGGCAAGCAAACGTTATTACAGAAGTGAAAATAGCAGTTAAAGGGGTAAGGGGAATCACAAGGGTAGGGCGGTTAGTCATTTTACACAAAGCTATGATCACCAAAGCAATTAGTGATTTTTCTTCCTTACAAAATGGGTACAAACCACAATGTCCTAGGGGGGAAATGCAGAGAGGGGAACTTACAGGTAAGGGTCATAAAGCTATAATCATTAGGGCCACACTCACAAGCAAATTCATTTACAGTTACACAATGGGAGGGCAAACAAGAGTAAGTAATTTTGAAGGTAAAAGGGAGTAAATAGTAAAATGGAGTCAAACTTGTTCTTTTAATATTTCAATGTTATATAAGGACGGTTTGAAGACCACCTTAGCATAATCATGAGGGTTGTTGTCATGAGGGTAGTTAGTGACTTACTATATAAGACTAATAATTCTAACAGTTCTAACCAGGTACACTTAAAATACCATGCAATGGGCAGGGGAGCAAGTGGAATTGGTTCTTTTTAAAACAATAAAATGTAACAAAACAATAGAATGGAGTCAGGCCTGCTTTGCCTCCCCACTGATTCTCAGGAATAAGAGTTACAACAAAATGGAGTTTAGGCTTGCTTCTCTTTCACTAGAATAAACTACTAAGTTTAGAATTGAGCTGACAAAACTTACTTGATTATCTATCTCATCACTAGTCTACCTCTAATGTCATTAATTCAATAGGTGAATCTCGAGTGAATGACCAATTCAACATTGGTCTTTGACACCAAAGCTTCAGAGCTACAGGCTGAAGCAAAAAGAAAAGTAAGAAAAGCCAGGAGACTGGTGCAGTGGCTCATGTCTGTAATCCTAGCACTCTGGGAGGCCACAGAGGATGGATTGCTTGAGCTCAGGAATTTCCCATCAGCCTGAGCAAGAATGAGACCCCATCTCTACCAAAAATAGAAAAACTAGCCAGGCATTGTGGCAGGTGCCTGTCGTCCCAGCTACTCGGGAGGCTGAGGCAAGAGAATCACTTGAACCAAGACATTTGAGGTTGCTGTGAGTTTCTGATGCCAGGGGAGGCAGGCACTCTAGCCTGGACAACAAAGTGAGACTCTGCCTCAAAAAACCCCCAAAATTCAGAGACATGGTTCTGTCTTTATTTAAAATTGTAATATTTTTTTCCACTATTGATTGTCTGGGTTAAGTTTTCAATATATATTTTCATAAAAATTACTATACTTTTTATCTTGATTAATGACTTTTTCAGCACCACCCTTAATTTTACCTCACTGTAGGTCTGGCCATAAGAAATAATACCCAGAATATTTCTACTGATATTCTAATTGTAACACAAGACAACAAAACAAAACTCCATATGTGAAGGGGAGTCTAATCATACCTACCTTATACTGAGTTAATATATGAACCTTCTCATACTAGAACTACAGTGGTTAGAAAGCATTTGAGACATAAACTTTGGTCTTCTTATGAAAAAGCAGGACATTTTTTCCCATGAATAACATAAGGGAGTAAGGCCAATTAGCGGCTTAGGGATATGCACATTTCTATAGTCCCAGAGAACAGAGCTCATTGGCTAAAAATCAGAGTAGAATTTTTAATTTTCCTCTCTCTCTTTCTAATGTCCCCAGGAGAAAGAAGCTGGAAGACTGCTAATCTAGTAAAATTTTCATTGTCTCAAGGACATTGTGAAGAGAATCCAACAGCAATACAGGAGACAGGTCTGGCGGCATGATGGTGGCACAAGTAAGAGAAGAATTCATGAACAGGGGGCAAAGATCTCTTTGTAGCTCTTCAACTGGGTCTGCTTTATAAGATACAGATTTGTCACTTTTGCAATAGAGTTTTGAAAAAACATATTTGCATCCCTTGATAAAGTGCCTGATTTTTCTTGATATTGTGCACTGTTGCAATTGTGAGGTGAGTTCTCAATAAATATCGGTGAAGAGAATTAATTGATAAAAGAATTCCTAATCTATTTTAAACTCACAAAACATATCTTAGAAAACATTTTCACAGAAGAATATGATATAGTACATTCTCTCTCAATCCAAGTCAGTGTTCCATTAACTTAGTTCATTAGGATGAGAAATTAATACTTCATTAGTTCAAGGTAAGTCTTAAAAGCTGCTGCCATGCACTGAATAATGTAAGTTCAGTCAGTGGTAAGCCACATACACAACTGTGGTCCCATAGATTATAATATCCTATTTTTACTATATTTTTTCCAATTTAGATCTATTTAAATACATGCATATCATTTTTTTTCAATTTCCTTCAGTATTCGGTATGATAACTTTCCATATAGGTCTATAGCCCAGGAGCAATAGGCTATCCCATAGACCCCTGGTGTATTGCAGGCTGCACCACAGAGGTTTCCATAAATACAGTTTATGATGTTCATACAGTGATGAAACAGCCTAATGATGCATTTCTTAGGACATATCCCTATAGTTAAGTGACACATAACTGCAGGCCTAAATAAAGCACACATGATGCATTGGATATTTGTGTATTATTTCTTGAAAGAAGTCATTCATTTATACCTTAGTGTATGACATGTCTTTGATGCTGCAGAATGAAGGAGCTAAGGAAATTTTATGCCAAAATATGATTCCTTGGTATAAAGAAAATTTTGAATTAAAGGTCATCCACCATCCATCAGAAAACATGGGAAGGCCTTTCCTCTATCCACATAAAACCTGAGTAACCTGATTGGGAATCAAAAGGGGCTGATGTCTTCTTATTACATGCTAATAACCTGGCCCCAAGGTCATTTGAAGCACAATAGCTGTCTCTCAGGAAATCTACAAATCAATCAGTTTTCAGCCATCTACAAATGCCCCTTAGCAACCACTTGCTGCACCTACCTTTTCCACATTCTCCTCTCTCCCTTCCAGAAAGCATCTATAAAGGTCTCTGACCCTCACTGAGACTTTGGGTGATCATTCTTGTGATTACCCCTTTGTGCATGGTATTTGGAAATAAACCTTTCTCCTACTGTAATTGTTAGTTGATCTTTCAGTGAACCAACTAAGGGAAAGGGCAGATTTCTCCATGATCCCTACACAAACTGATCTGTTTCTTTATATGATTTGGAAGCAAAGAGACAGAAAATTAGGATGGAACACATATTTCAGCAGAGCGTCACTACCCTATATATCAGGAAAATAAATCCTGGAGAAAGCAAACAGAAATGGAGAAAAAGGTAAGGATTAGTAATGTTGAGAATTCAAGGATAAAGTTACCTGAAATTATGAAAGGTATTATCATTTAATGATACCTATTTGGTGGGTCTGCCTGAGATGTTAGTGTTGCAGGAAGACAAGGCCCAACGGAGAGAAAGAGCACCCAAACACCACGTTTATAAGAGGAAGGGCTTTATTCACCAGCTGGGAGCTTACAGCATAGAAGAATTCCAAATGGCTACGCTCCCTGTCTAGCTTGATCTTCCCTTTTTTATAGACAGTCAAGAAGTTCCACCCCACAGGTACCCTTCTCATTGGCCAGTTTGAATCAAGCAGGAGATGCTAGTCCAGCCCCCGCAGAACTACAGGATTTCACAGAACCTGGAAATTTCCAAGTTCCAGGAAGTTACAAATTCCTAAGGGTTGAGTCACCATGGAGAGGACCCTGCAAGTGTATCCTTGTGCTTTCCTTGACAAAACCTGTTCTCCCAGACCTCACCCTTCTCGGGTATCCTCTCTCATTAGAAGCAAGCTTCTGAACAGGAACTCTTTAATTAGGACAAACATTAGGGAGGAAGTTATCATTATTTAAGTTATGAATAAAAGAAAATTTTCAAAATGGAGATTTTCATCAATAAGAATCCCAATTACAATGGAAAAACATATTCTTTAAAGTTTGATACAGGGTTCCCCCATTCACAACTGGACAAGGACACCAAACCGACATTTTCCAGATCACATTCACTAAACTCAAGGAAGGAGAATCAGAGGAAAAAACAACCTAATCCATATCTTATCTGGGTTGCCTCTCTGGAGTGGAAAACATACTCCCTGATGCCTCACCTGGGACACAGACTAGGAGGGCTACATTCATTTGTTAAATACCTTCTGTCTGTGGGTCCCTGGCCCTTTGTGACTTGGCTAGGACATACATTGCTCACAGGCAGTATATAAACCCCTAGACAAAGGGCCCACGTGGGCTTCCTACTTGGTTCCCCCACCACACCTGCCTGAGTCTGTTCCCTTTCTTTCTCTGTGAATCAACTCTGTCCTTTCACTGATCTGCCTGGTCTGCTTCATTCTTCCAGCCACGAGACCAAAACCCCTGCAATAAAGAAATTCCAGCAACAAGTTTGCCACTGACATCAGTGCTGATTCCTACATGCTTGCCAAACTCATTTTTAATCATTGGCAAAATTTTAATTGATTTTAATATTATTTATTTTCATGTGTTTCTTAATTATCCCTTTCCATTGAGTTTTTGCATATTTTTACATTTTCAAAATTATTCCCTTTACTACATGTTTGTGTTTTAAAGTTCCTTTGCTAATTTATTTTTCTACAGTTGCATCCTAGTTAACCACATTGGAACCTATCCTTTGTTCATATTTTTATAACATAAATTTAGTTCTAGTTTCTCCCACTGGGTTAAAAATATTCTCCTATTTCCTGAAGTATTATTTCTGGGCATATTTAAGTTCTAATCCCTTAGGGATCCTCTTATTTTACTCAAATAAACTTTTCCCACATTCAAAAATGAACAAACTATATTCTTTGAGCTAAGTTGAGCAGTTTTACAGATAACTTTAAAATATGTATTCTTAATCTGGCTCTTGCTATTGTATTTGGAAACTTTTAATTTAATTTATTAAATTAAATAAGCATTTAAATAAACATAACATGAAATGGTATGTTTCACACTGAAATCCACTAACAGGAAAAATAAAAACATAGAAATGTCTTGTACTGGGCATGTGATAATCCTTTCTGGTTTGAGAGTCCTACTTGTTAACTGCGTAGGGCTGATGCATCAGAATATGGTGTAATATTTTGAGAAAGAGTCTTACCTTAGGCAATTTTATTTCCTTGTCCTGCCTGTTTTTGTCTGTGTGTGAGAGTGTGTGTGAGAGAGAGAGAGAAAGAAAGAGAAAGAAAGAGGAAGAGAGAGAGAGAGAGAATGATTGAGACTATCTTAAGATCTAGAATTACACAGCAATAGATATATAGAAACTATGTCTTTTGTCTCTACTACCCAAAAATTTTCAGGAGAAATTTTAGGAATCCATTACCTTGACATTTTATATAAGCAAATTTGGCTTATTTTTTAAAAAACCACAATTGAGCAGTAGTTTTTAGTATCGGCACATGGTAGTTGGTTAAGAGGTGTGTGGTGAATGAATAATGTGTACCCCGACACAGCTGGCCTTCTGTGCAGTGCTGACCAGACACATGCTATATGTTGACCATGAGGCTGTTTTCTTCAAATGTTCATAAGCTGGCAGTAACCTTCCAGTGAACCAGCAAATACAGTGATATGTCAAGTAGAGCTCTTTATTAGAAGGCATTATGTGAGCGATGTGCCCAAGGTAGGGACCGCTGAGACTTTCCATGTACCCAAGTCCCTATGGATCATTTGCTGGGCCTTTCTAGTCCTGAGCCTTTCTTTTGATTTGCAAAATGTGAGTGCCAGCCTGGGTCCCTGATTTAAACTGTGTCTTGCAGAGTATTAGAAGCGAGTGAAGGTGCCTTAAGGGTTGCCTGACACAATGAGAGAAGCCTCTGGAGGTGAGACTCTAGACTTTTCTTTGGCATGTCAATTTGGTGTTATCTCTTTGGTATTGTCTACTGTGGATATTTGGACTTCATGTTAGAAACAAGGCTCTGATGACTAAATACAATTGAAAACCATCCCAAGGCCATTTTACGTTTTAAAAGCCAGTTTCCCTACAAATTAAATACAATATGTAAACCATAACAAATTGCATATTTTTATTGCACTTTTCAGCTTTTATAAGGTTTCCACAGTCATCACTTTATTGAATTGTCTGTGAGGAGGACAGATGTAATCACTTTACACCAGCAGCTCAGAGCCATTGTCTGACCTTTGACAGTGACACTGGGACTAGAATCCAGACCTCTCCCAGGCCTGCTCTATTCAACAATTCTCTCTCCTCCCCTTATGTCAGGTACAGTGAGACAGCTGTCATTCCCCATTCTAATTTGAACTTGTCCATCTAAAAGAATGATTTGGACTAATTTTGGAGGCACATCTAAACTCAGTGTATATGAACTATTCATATGCTCTTACAAGAATTATCTGAGCAAAATTGTATTTAGACCAAACAAATGTTTTCACCCTAGAGAAGTATGATTAACAGATTCTAAATCCTAAATAAAGCTCTCTGTTTCCTATACAAAACATAGCTGAGTGATGTCCATGGACACAGAGTGCGGGTAACTAACCTTCATCTCCCTGTATCTGTTTTCTCCCACCTGTTGTATTTACCAAGAGTCAGTTACATTTGTTCTCCAGCTAGGTCATGACAGTTATCTTGATATTATAATCATGTATTAATTACATATCATAAAATTTATGATATATACTTTCAAAAAGTTCTTTTGGCAAAATGATGACTGTTTGGGGGAAGTTTTATGAAAGCAATTCACTTAAAAATGCTACCAAACTAGGCACAAGTGAAGAAACCACAATAAAGGAAAAATATAAGCATATGAAAGGAATAGGTCTCTTACAGGTAATCATTATTTTGTCCAACTCATCTCACAAGATGCTAAAAAGCAGCCTACTATATTGACCAATATTTACTGCATAGATTCATTCAACTTTTAGGCAGGTTCAATATCAGATCCTCAAAGAATTTATAGGTGGTATTTAAGGAATGAATTTGCTAGTTAGATATCAGAAGGCCCTGAAAAGAACCAAGACGGAACTAAAGAAGAATATTTTGATTGCATATTGTAATTGCATTTTTTAAAGTCAAAAGATTGTATGTCAGTATACTTTTATCATAAACTCTGTCATCATCAACTCAAGATTTGGAGATTGTACAGCCTGAACACAGATAGACAAATAGAAAAGCTAGCTGAACTAAAGGAATCATAATACTTGATGTAAAACACTGATCTTGTGATCAGGAGAACTGGTACCAGTCCAGGAAGTAATTTATGTTGATCCCAAGTGAGGTGGGAAGATATTCAACTTTTAAAGTATGTTTTGAGTCTGTGTTTGAAAATGTATAATATTAATGTCGGCTTTTCTGTGTTCAAAGGAAGACATTTATTAATCTACAGTTTAAAACATAAAAGCATCCATTAGTGTGATGGCTCCTTAAAGTCACAAAGGAAGAATTAACTAATGTTTATACAATGAGTACTGGAAAATAAAAGTACGTACAAAGTAATCTGGAAGCACAAATAGGAGAGCTCAACTTTCCCTGAAATGTCCATGATGATTTTACAGAGAAGACATTTTAATTGCATTTAAGAGAAGAAACTTACAAGGTAGGGAAGAGATGGATGCCAGAAAAGAGTGGTGTGGAAGAGCCGAGTGGGGCAGGTTGGAGGTCTCCACGTGGATGCAATACAGAGGGCAGGAAATGATGATGGGAAGCTTGGGAAAGAGATTGACATAAATAAATGGGTTTTCAAAAGCACGATTTTTCTTATTTCCCAAGTTCATCTTGGAGCAGTTTTCAAGTTCTCAGTCTAAGTATAAATTTGCAGCCACCTAATGCCTATATCAAAAACTCTTCACTTAACTGTTGGAAAAACAAAAAAGAAAAAAAAAGACAATTACTATTCCTTCATTGTTTATTCAGTGCCAAGAGTGGAGGTAGATGTCATTTATGGTTTCATTTAATTACTTATCATCCTATGAAAGAGATAATATTAATTTCTTCATTTTGTAGATAACTGAGTCTTAAAACTGTATTGTGACTTACTCCAAAATTCTCTAAGCAGTTAGTGGCATAACAGGGATTTGCCCCCAGCTGCCTAACTTTGAACAATAATGAGCCAGCTAGGCCACCTCTCACTGGCCTTCAGAGCAGAAAGCCAAGAGCTTTAGTAGGTGAGGGCCCCATGGACATGGGCAAAATTCTATGCAGAGCTGTATGGGAGCAATAGGCAGGGAAAGGGGGCGACATGGATTTTCCTGGGGCCCACATCAGCAGAGCCCCAGGCATTGGTGGGAGTGCCCACAGAAGGGCCAAATGTAGGAAAGAAGTAAAAGAAGTAGACCTACACTCTTCTGGTGCCCAGATCCCAGTCAGAGGTTGGTTTGATACCCTCGCTGGCAGAAGACTGACTTTACTGGACTCATCAATAGAGAAATTTGGTGCATTAGACATTCAGTCTGTACCAATGACTCAGGTACATAAATGACTCCAGTTGCTGGCCCTGCCCCTGCTTCTTTACTTGGAATACACAGGGCATTGTGTACCCAACAGACACAAGGGTCATAACTGGTTCATCATGCCAGGTGGTCTCACCTTTCCACACACAACAACTTCAGGCTCAATGATTACCATCCCTGCACCCTGGGATTGTCTGCCTTCTCTGACTCACCTTGCCTGGACTACAAGAAGGGTTCAGGCTCATCTCATGCCACTCATGGCCAAGTTAGCTATCTCCCTCCTGTTACCCAGCTGTCTAACTACATATGTGTAAAAACACATTTCCTGAAGGATCAGCTCAGTTTCATATATAATCATTCATTTATACCAGACACTCAATGAACAAACAAGGTGTGGTTAGATTTAAGCCCTGCCTCTTAATTCATAAATTTGGACACACATATGATAGGAAGATAGTAATGCTATGCATAAATTTTATCTGCTCCTGAGGATTTATTTACTTAACATTTTAAAAACTATGAGAATTTCTTGGATTTTAAAACCATAATATAGTGTATAAATGGATATTTCAGGATTATGCATATTCTGAATTTGTCAAAGGGCAAAGCTTTCAATTAAGCTTACATATACCTTTCAACCCTGTGTGTAGTCACAAATTATTCTCTTCTCCAAGAATTTTATAATTGTACTCATTAGTTGTGTATTTGACAAATTGATAATTTTATGTATAATAAACATATAAATCAATAATATGTATTATAGCTATACTATTGGTAATTTTATAGTAATACCATAGGAATGTTAAATTTTGCTATAATAAGTGGTATCAGTCATGAGAATCTATCAGAAGTTGTCATGGAGGGAGTGACTTCAATTCATCTTTCTGATTTGTGTTTTAGAAAAATAACTAAAATCTACAAATGCAGTCATAAGATTTTTTTTTAATTTTCCCCAATTATTGCAAATTTCTGAAAGCTAGATCACATTATTTTAAATGTTTCAAATTTCAATTTCCTTCCAAAGAAGGAAAGACACCTGTTTAAAGAAATCCTAAATATGATATCTTGAAAAATAAAATGCCTTTCTTGTCAAGATGCATTTATGCAGATTAGAATTTCGAATATAATTTCAGTTCCTAGCAGAATGACTAATGCATTTCTATCAGCCCTCAGAGAATATTGTGGCAAAAGGGTTGTAAGTTTGCCATACATGGAATAATTACTCTCATGCATTTATGATTCCGCCTGGGCCTTAGAAAATGAAGGGTATCATGGTCTAGATGTCTCAAAATATTCTTATAAATAGCATTGTGAAAAATAAGACTTCCTAAAGCCACTGTTTCAAATTATAGCTGCACCACCTTAGTTATTATGCAAACAATAAAAGGGATTTACATAAAGGGCAAGTGACAGGCATAAGATTCCTTGGTGGGCATTAGTAAAAAGTTAATTAGGAAACACGAAGCAAAGGTGGAAAGAATTATGTATCATTCAGTGTCCTCACCTGATTGTTGGCCTTGCACTTTAGTTTTGACTCATACACATAGTGCAAAGGTGCATGTCAGTAGTTTTCCTTTTGAAAGTCCTTTCAGTGTGTGTAATAGAATTCTTAACATATAGAGCTTATACTCTATTTTTTTTTTTTTTTTTTTGAGACTGAGTCTCACTTCATCACCCTTGATAGAGTGCCGTGATGTCATAGTTCACAGAAAACTCAAACTCCTGGGCTTGAGTGATTCTCATGCCTCAGCCTCCGAAGTAGCTGGGACTACAGGAGCCTGCCCTAATGACTGGCTATTTCAGAGACAGGGTCTCACTCTTATTCGGGCTGGTCTCAAAATCCTGAGTGCAGGCAATACACCTTCCTCAGCTTCCCAGAGTGCTAGGATTATAGGTGTGAGACATCACATCTGATCATGCGTATTTTTGAACAAAAAACTTTCTTCTGGAGTAACATATTAGTCCTTACTATTGATAAAAATAAACAAATACAACTTTGCCTAACTAGAAGATTCACTCTGTAGCACTATAAGCAGGAAATTTCTCATCATATTTTTTTCTTTATATAGAGGTCTTTGTCTTTATTCAAAGTTCATTTTTTCTCTCTTATTTATCATATTCTTTTTTCTTTAGGTGATGAATAGCTTTTTTAAAATCACTATTTTTATTAAATATATTTTATTTCTGTCCCTTATCAAGGGTCTCTTACATTTCCAGTGAGTTTTACTCTTCTTTTTTTCCTTTTATTAAGCCATATACACATAGATCATGAATACATTTATGCATATGTGGGGTACAATGTGTTGTTTTTTAATACAATTTAGAGTGCTTACATCAAACTGATTTCTTTTTTTTTATTTTTATTAAATCATAATTGTGTACATTGGTGCAATCATGGGGCACAATGTGCTGACTTCATATACAATCTGAAATATTTTCATTGAACTATTTAACATAGCCTTCATGGCCTTTTAATCACTATA
>CAUYRH010005248.1:0-10586 GCA_963574655.1 Perodicticus potto
CCCCGGACAACCTGAACTTCATCATCCTTTCGGATGGGCATGGATCGAACATTGTACTTCTGTCTCAGCTCTTTGGAAAGAGGGGAAGACATAATCTTCCTGCGAATGTGGGAAGGTGCACTGAAATGTCTTTTGCGATTCTTGCTTCGGTCAGAAGTCACAAAGGGATTGAACTTCATTTTGGCCGCTGCCTCTCTGGCGATGGCTGCAAAAGGGAAGACATTTACAGGTTGTTTCCGGTTCTGTATGTTCACGAGAGATCTCCTAGTTTTTTACTTTTAATAGAGAAAGGGTCTTGCTCTTGCTCAGGCTGGTCTTGAATTCCAAAGGGGCAGTGTGTATTCTGGGTAAGTATCTGATATGTATTCAGTCATTGCAAAAGTACACACACATGTAGTATCTTTTGGAGTCAGAAGGCTGGCCTTAAACTCTGGTCCATGGCCAAGCTGGCTGCCTAGTGCAGTGCCTGACCAGACAGCTTTGAGTTTGCCATAGGAAGGGCAGTCATGAACTGGAGGAATACATGATATACATTCCTCACTCAGCTGTAGGTGTTACCAGAAGAATTCAAACTTGTTTGCTAATTCTCCTTTTTGTTTTGAGATAGAGTGTCACTTTGTAGCCCTCGGTAGAGTGCCTTGGCGTCATAGGTCACAGCGACCTCAAACTCTTGAACTCCAGTGATCCTCTGCCTCAGCCTCCTGAGTAGCTGGGACTACAGGCGCCTGCCACAGAGCCTGGCTATTTTTTTTTGTTTTTCTTTCTGAGACAGAATCTCATGTTGTGGTCCCAGTCATAGCTCACAGTAATCTCCAGCTCAGGCTCAAGCAATCCTCTTGCCTAACCTTTTCTTTTTTCTTTCTTTTTTTTTTTGAGACAGAGCCTCAAGCCGTCACCCTGGATAGAGTGCTGTGACATCACAGCTCACAGCAACCTCCAATTCCTGGGCCCAAGCGAGTCTCTTGTCTCCGCCTCCCAAGTAGCTGGGACTACAGGCGCCCGCCACAACGCCCGGCCATTTTTTGGTTGCAGCCGTCTTTGTTGTTTGGCGGCCTGGGCTGGATTCGAACCCGCCAGTTCAGGTGTACGTGGCTGGCGCCTTAGCCCGTTGAGCCACAGGCGCTGAGCCAACTTTTTCTATTTTTAGTAGAGATGGGTTGCGCTCTTGCTCAGGCTGGTCTTGAACTCCTGAGCTCAAGCAATCCACCCACCTCAGCCTCCCAGAGTGCTGGGATTATTTTGATTGCTTTCCCCAGGAGAGCTCTCATTTGATGCCAGGTAATATGCTAACTACAGAACTAAAGGGTGAATAAGAGAAAGCTGATTAAAAGTATCAAGTAAATAGTCTTTCATTTAAAAAATGAGTGGCTAGCATGTGGAAGCTGTCCTTCCTCCTAAGGAGCCTCGCAGGGTATCATGTGGCCTCAGGTTCACTCTCTAGATTGTTGTTGTTTGGCGGGCCCGCGCTGGATTCGAACCCACCAGCTCAAGTGTATGTGTCTGGCACCTTAGCTGCTTAAGCCACAGGTGCCAAGCCCTCTCAACCTTTTCTTTCTTTCTTTCTTTCTTTTTTTTTTTAAATACATGTATTTTATTATTCTTCATTACATTATTCCCCCCCCTCCCTTTTTTTTTGTTAGGGATTCATTGTGGGTACAAGAAACCAGGTTACACTGATTGCATTTGTTGGGTAAAGTCCCTCTTACAATTGTGTTTTGCCCCCAAAGGTGTGGCACACACCAAGACCCCACCCCCCTCCTTCCCTCTCTCTGCTCTTCCTTTCCCCACCTCTCCCTCATTCTTTTTCTCTCTGCTGTCCCCTTCCCTCACCCCCACCGTGTCATTAATTGTCATTAATTGTCCTCATATCAAAATAAAGTACATGGGATTCATGCTTCTCCATCCTTGTGATGCTTTACTAAGAATAATGTGTTCCACTTCCACCCAGGTTAATACAAAGGCTGTGAAGTCTCCATTTTAAAAAAATGGCTGAATGGTATTCCATGGTGTACATATACCACAGCTTGTTAATCCATTCCTGGGTTGGTAGGCATTTAGGCTGTTTCCACATTTTGGCGATTGTAAATTGAGCTGCAATAAACAGTCTAGTGCAAGTGTCCTTAGGATAAAAGGATTTTTTTTTTTTTTTTTTTTGTAGAGACAAAGTCTTACTTTGTCGCCCTCGGTAGAGTGCCGTGGCATCACACATCTCACAGCAACCTCCAACTCCAGGGCTTAGGCGATTCTCTTGCCTCAGCCTCCCGAGTAGCTGGACTACAGGCGCCCGCTACCATGGCTGGCTCTTTTTTTGTTTTACAATTCAGCCAAGGCCGGGGTTGAACCCACCACCTTTGGTATATGGGGCCGGCGCCCTACTCAATGAGCCACAGGCGCCGCCCACGATAAAAGGATTTTTTTCCGTCTGGGTAGATGCCCAGTAATGGGATTGCAGGATCAAATGGTATGTCTAGCTTGAGTTCTTTGAGAGTTCTCCATACTTCTTCCAAAAAGGTTGTATCAGTTTGTAGTCCCACCAGCATTGTAAAAGTGTTCCCATGTTTCCACATCCATGCCAGCATCTGCAGTTTTGAGATTTCGTGATATGGGCCATTCTCACTGGAATCTTCTCAACCTTTTTTTATCTCAATGGCACATTTGAACCTATAATGAAACTGCTGTGACACACTTACATTATGTTGATTAAAAAAGTAAAAAAAGGCTCAGTGCCTGTGGCTCAAGTGGCTAAGGCGTCAGCCACATACACCTGAGCTGACGGGTTCGAATCTAGCCTGGACCCGCCAAATAACAATGATGGCTGCAACCAAAAAAATAGCCGGGCGTTGTGGCGGACGCCTGTAGTCCCAGCTACTTGGGAGGCAGAGGCAGGAGAATTGCTTGAGTCCAGGAGTTGGAGGTTGCTGTGAGGTGTGATGCCACAGCACTCTACCCAGGGCAATAGCTTGAGGCTCTTGTCTCCAAAAAAATAAAGAATATTCTTACTGGGCTTTGAACTTCTAAAAATAAATTAATTGATGATATTTATTTATTTATTTATTATTTATTTGGTGCAATAGAGTCTCTTGCCTCATCCTCCCAAGTAGCTGAGACTACAGGCGCCTGCCACAATGCCTGGCTATTATTTTATTGCAGTTATTGTTTAGCAGGTCCGGGCTGGATTCGAACCCACAGCCTTGGTGTATGTGCCTGGCGCTGTAACCACTGTCCTATAAGCACCAAGACTTTTTTTTTCTTTCTTGGAGACAGAGTCTTAAGTTTGTCCTGTCACAGCTCACAGCAAGCCAACTCAAACTCTTGGGCTCAACTGATTCTCTTGCCTCAGCCTGCTGAGTGTCTGGGACTACAGGCACCTGCCACAACTGGCTGTTTTTAGAAACAGGATCTTGGTCTTGCTCTGGCTGATATGTATAATTCCTGAGCTCAGGTAGTGTGTGGATTACAGGCGTGAGCCACTGCACCTGGCCAGGGATTAAAAGTTTTTTGTGGCACACCTAATATCCTCTCCAGGCACTCAGTGTGCTGCGGCCCCCTGGTTGAAAATCCCTGCTGCAGATCCTTGTGTGCAGCGTGGCAGCCACTGAGCGCTTGGGATGTGGCTAGTCAAGATGAAGAAAAAAGAAAAACAAAGTGTGGAATATGCCCTGAAGTCCAAAGACCTGATGTGAAAAGCGTCCAACAATTATATGCTAAAGAAAACATATCATTAAAATTTTTTTTTTTTTTGAGACAGAACCTCAAGCTGTCACCCTGGATAGAGTGCTGTGGCATCTCACAGCTCACATCAACCTCCAGTTTCTGGGCTCAAGCGAGTCTCTTGCCTCCGCCTCCCAAGTAGCTGGGACTACAGGCGCCCGCCACAAGGCCCAGCCATTTTTTGGTCGAAGCCGTCATTGTTGTTTGGCGGGCCTGGGCTGGTTTCGAACCCGCCAGCTCAGGTGTACGTGGCTGGCGCCTTAGCCCGTTGAGCCACAGGCGCCAAGCCATCATTAAAGAATTTTGATTTTGGAAATATCTAAAAGGGTCTTGAGGAATCCTAGAGGTCTCTAACCATATTTTGAGAATAGTAGAATTAGATTAACCTCCTTATATTTTTAATTTGTATCTTCTCTACATTTAATTTTTGACAACTCTGTCACAGAGAGAAGCCCTTGAAAGGGTACTACCTTTTGTTGATTTTTGTTATTTTGAGGTGTTTTGCTTTATGTAATTCTGATCATGTGCAATTTGCTATATACGTATTCAAGACAGTTATGTCTTTAGTATTTTTATTTACATTTTAGTGGCTTAAAAACAACAAAATTGTGTCTGCAATTTGAGCAGAGCTCAGGATGTGAAGGTGGGGGAACCTTGCTTTTGTCCCATACAGCATCAGCTGGGGCAGCTCACCTGTAGCTTGGAGGACACATTCCCAGTGTGCATACTCATGTCACTGGCAAGCTGGTGCAGGTTGTCAGCTGGGAGTGCAGATAGGCGTGAGGGCTAGAGTCTTCAGTTCTTCGCTGTGTAAACCTCTCCATGTGGCTGAGGCTTCCTCAAAGCAATGTGGCTAGATCAAGAGAAAAGGTCAGGCCATTCTGAATTAAGCTATTGCTTTGGATTCAATTCTAATAGCAGCATGCTAACACCTGCTAACCCAAATATAGTTATATTAATTAATTTCTGTCTCTTGGTTATGTTTTCCGTGCATGGAACTTAATCTTCAATCCATGGACAAGTATACTTGGAACACCTATAAAAATGATAAATATATCCTCCTGGCCAGCACCTCTCTGGCCTTGGCCTTTCAGCCTACATCTGCTATACCATGGTGTTTTTGACCATGACCTTGATGCTGCAACATTCACCAGAACTCATTTTCTCCACTCCAAGTTTACTTCTACTCCAATGTAGTTTTGTGTTTTCCTGACTTTCCTGACCACACCCTGGCAACTAATCCATGAATCATCTGGATTATTTCCTTTCCTTTTTTATTTTTTTCTGGAGACAGTTTCACTCAGTCGCCCTGGGTAGAGTGCTATGGCATCATAGCTCACAGCAACCTCAAACTTCTAGTCTCAAGCAATCCTCTTGCCTCCGCCTCCAGAGTAGCTTGGTACTACAGATGCCCGTCATTACACCCAGCTAGTTTTTCTATTTTTAGTAGCTCAGGCTGGTCTTAAACTTGTGAGCTCAAGCAATACACTAGCCTCAGCCTCCCAGAGTGCTAAGATTATAGGTGTGAGCCACCACACCCAGCCTACTTCCTTTCCTTGATGGCTAGGCTTGCTGACATTAATCATGGATTATAGAGTGAACAAATGTTTAGTAGAAAAGCCCCAGCTCTTTCCCCAAGTAGTGATATTTCCTGAACTCAGTGAACCCTTTGCCTGTGGACTAGTGTTCTGTGGTACATTTCCTGCCCTGCCTTGATACCTACCAGGTGTGTTTGATCCTTATCCTCCAGCAATAAAACCCCACCCCTCAATTTCCATATGATGGGCAGTGCCAAGGTTTATGGGCTTTCTGTGAATTTATTCCCCAAGTTAAAGACCAGTCTGACCAAGAGCAAGACCTGTCACTACTAAAAATAGAAAAATCAGCCAGGCATGGTGGTGTGTACCTGTAGTCCCAGATACTTGGGAGGCTCAGGCAGGAGGATTGCTTGAGCCCAGGAGTTTGAGGTGCTATGAGCTAGGCTGAGGCCGTGGCACTCTAGCCTGGGTAACAGAGTGAGACTCTGTCTCAAAAAAGAAAGGAAGGAAGGAAAAGAAGAAAGAAAAAGCGTGCTTGTTGTAGTATCCAGGCTTCTTTTTTCTAGCTTGTAGCCTAATAATCAAATTCTAATAACCCCTACTGACCTAGATTCATAAAAACCTAGATGAAAGGCCAAAGTGTCATCAAGGACATCTGATTCTCTTCTCACTAGAATCCCCTCAAGAGACTAATTACACTTACTGGGTCAGTAGATAGGAGACTAGAAGAATCATGCTGAGTATAGAGAACAGGACATGGGAAATGCAGAGAATCAGGTCCATTACCCAAGTCATAGCCAAGTGTAAGACCACATAGGACCAGAGCCAGAGCCAAAACTAGAAAATGGCAATACCTACGCATAAAAGTACCGGTGACCCTTGGCAGCCCCAAGCAATTTCAGTCAAGAAATGAAAGCTGTCCAACAAAAGAATTTCATGCTAGTAGGAAGAACTCAAATGCGGTTTGCACTCTGAAAGATGTGTTCCTACAATTCCTGGTGAGGCTGCTCCTAAGGGTACGCATCATTGTGAAACCGAGAGTGAATACTCAGTTCTACAGTACTGACCACAATTCTATAAGGAATGCTTTTATCCTTCTTTGTGGTCTACAAGTCCTTCTATGGCACTCCTTTGTAAGATGGATTGGAGTATTTTTTTTTTTTTTTTTAGAGACAGAGTTTTACTTTGCCACCTTTGGTAGAGTGCCATGGTGCCATACATCACAGCAACCTCAAACTCCCGGGCTCAAATGATTCTCTTGCCTCCGACTCCTGAGTAGCTGGGACTAAAGGTGCCCACCAGAGAGAAGTACTGTTGTTCAATTTAACAAATGAAAAATATAGGCTCTGGTACATTAAGTGACTTGTCCAGCTGGAAAATGATAAAACCACACTAGACCTTCAGACTCCCAATCCAATGCTTTATCCACTCTTCCAAGGTGGATTGTGGGTGGAAGAAGCTGGAGACTGGAAAAAATAAAAGCTAAAGCTGAACCATTTGAAGCTAACGGGCCTTAGGGGGCAAATTAAAAGATGCCCAGGGAAGAAAGAGGAACGGCTCTATTGGCAAATGCAGGAGTCAGATGACTGATGTATCAAATTGGTGTTGGAATGTGGGAGAGTAAGTGGGAAAAGTACGAATAGAGCCAGATGGATAAACTGGATGCATTGCGGTGTGTATGTAATAGGCATCACTGCAGTATTATGAGAACTGGGTTAACAGTGAAAGCAGGACCTTAGGAAGATTAATCTGGCACTGAGATAAAAGTCGGAGCAGAAGGCTCGGCGCCTGTGGCTCAACGGGCTAAGGTACCAGCCACATACACCTGAGCTGGCGGGTTCGAATCCAGCCTGGACCCGCCAAACAATGATGGCTACAACCAAAAAATGGCTGGGCGTTGTGGCGGGCGCCTGTGGTCCCAGCTACTTGGGAGGCGGAGGCAAGAGACTCGCTTGAGCCCAGGAATTGGAGGTTGCTGTGAGCTGTGATGCCATAGCTCTCAATCTAGGGTGACAGCTTGAGGCTCTGCCTCAAAAAAAAAAAAAAAAATCTGAGCAGAAGAGAGTCTAGAAGAAGGTAATTCTTCCAGGACACTTGTGGTAATTCAGGTGAGGCGGTAAGTCTTAGGTGAAGAGGGCAGTGTAGAAACAGCAAGGAAAGGCTCGGCGCCTGTGGCTCAATGGGCTAAGGCGCCAGCCACGTACAACTGAGCTGGCGGGTTCGAATCCAGCCCATGCCCGCCAAACAATAATGACGGCTGCAACCAAAAAATGGCCGGGCGTTGTGGCGGGTGCCTGTAGTCCCAGCTACTTGGGAGGCAAAGGCAAGAGACTCGCTTGAGCCCAGGAATTGGAGGTTGCTATGAGCTGTGATGCCACGGTGATCTATCCAAGGTGATAGCTTGAGGCTCTGTCTTAAAAAAAAAAGAAACAGCAAGGAAAGAACAAATCCATGAGATAAGACAGACACTCCGGGTTATAGTAACAGATTAGCTGTGGGATCAAAAAGGACAGAGTTCAAAGCTGCTCCAAGCTCTGAGGGGCTAGAACAGTAGTTCTCATCCTTTCTAATGCCTTGAACCTTTAATACAGTCCAAATGGGTTGCGACCCACAGGTTGAGAACCGCTGGGCTAGAAGACTGGAACAGATTAGTGCCTTTATTTTGGAAAGGTTTGACTTGATGTGACCGTACAAGAGGGATAGAAAACAGTTTGTTTTAAGCAAAAGGACAGAGTTTATCGAAAGAGAAGAGATAGACAAGTGGAAGAGGGGGGAACCTAAGTGGAAAGCCCCAGATAAATAGTTTAAACCTTGAGATGACATCGCAGCAAACATATTGGTTTCTTTCATATTATTTTATTAGTAATTATAAAATAAAAACAATTTATGAAAATATTTTTCTTTTCAAGATATAGAAACTACAATGTTTGCAAAATATATATTCCCATAGTTTTTATAATACACATCCTTGTATATACCTTTGACATTTATAAGTGTTTAAGAATCAGACTCTGTAACAGTTGGGAGAAGAAACATTTTCTCCAACCTTAGTCATACATTGTGACATTCGAGTATTTAAACCACATATTAGAATTCTAGTGCATAGGCCCAAAGGGATTTAACTTTCAAGGTCCCAAATGTTCTTTCATTGTGCAAGGTAAAGAATTGGGAGATGGTTTCCTGAAAGTTAATTCACCTTAGGTAGCTCAAGGAGTGGTTTACTTTCCAAGTCTTTTTTTTTTTCGGTTTTTGGCCAGGGCTGGGCTTGAACCTACCACCCCCGTATATGGGGTCGGCACCCTACTCCTTGAGCCACAGGCGCCGCCCTACATTCCATGTTTTATCATGAACTAAGGGAGGGAAGAAAGCCATGGAAACCCAACACACGCACATCTCCTCCTATCAACCCTTCCTACCGAGTACGGCTCCTACAACATGATTTCTAAAATACTTGAGTTACAAAGCCTCTAATTCTTTAATTATCTAAGATGTATGCAGAATGATGCCTTTGCAAGTCTAAATTCCATTATCATAAATTAGTTCAAAGTTATGATAGAGATGACTCACCCAAACAGACTTCATTTAGAATTTGACAGGTGTATAGCATTTGATAAAAATCAGCAAGCCAAAAATCCCGCCTTGGAACTACTGGAAAAGATTCTCTTTCAACTAGAAATAAATCATAAAAGCCAAGTTCCTTTTTGCTTTGGAAAAATTGTGATGAGAAGGTGGAAAAGAGCCTATAACCTTTCAACTCATCAGGCTTAAGATAATAGTAGATGGCAGTGCTCAATGGGTAGGGCACTGGCAACATACACCAAGGCTGGCGGGTTCGAACCCGGCCTGGGCCAGCTAAAAAAAACAATGACAACTGCAACAACAAAAATGGCCAGGCATTGTGGCGGGTGCCTGTAGTCCCAGTTACTTGGGAGGCTGACACAAGATAATCACTTAAGCCCAAGAGTTTGAGGTTGCTGTGAGCTGTGACGCCACAGCAGCATTCTACCCAGGGTGACAGCTTGAGACTCCGCCTTAAAAAAAAAAAAAAAAAAAAGGTGCAGCACCTGTGCCTCAAGCAGCTAAGGCGCCAGCCACATACACGTGAGCTGGTGGGTTCGAATCCAGCTCAGGCCCACCAAACAACGATGGCTGCAACCAAAAAAAAAAAAAAAAAAAATAGCCGGTGTTGTGGCGCGTGCCAGTAGTCCCAGCTACTTGGGAGGCGAAGGCAGGAGAATCACTTGAGCCCAGGAGTTGGAGGTTGCTGTGAGCTGTGATGCATGACACTCTATCCAAGGTGACAGAAAAAAAAGGATAATAGATACTATGAGGCCAAGGCGGGTGGATTGCTTGAGCTCATGAGTTCGAGACCAGCCTGAGCAAAAAGCAAGACCCCATCTCTACTAAACATAGAAAAACTGAGGTAAGAGGATCTCTTGAGCCAAAGAGTTGGGGGTTGCTATGAGCTATGATGCCACGGCACTTTACCCAGGGTGACAGCTTGAGACTCTGTCTCAAAAAAAAAAAAAGAAAAAAAGATACTATGTTTGACACAGTAAGAGTTGGAGGCCATCGTAGCCTTGCCAGTCAGTAAAGGGTTCACTGTGCCAAAGAATCATTTCCCTGTACTCCCTAAGTCCTAACCTCCCAAGCTTTCCTAAATATTAAATTCTAACTGCAGAAGTGTTGGCCTGATGAAGTTCCAGATATAAAAGGTGTTGTTTGAATTCACGATGTTAGTATCATGATGCAGCACTGACATTTAACATCATGCTGATATATTAGAATAGTGATTTTTTTTATACAAGAAACTATAAAAGTCAAACATGGATTCAGATATCTTTACATTTAATGTATAACACGAAGCATTATTACGTGTAATTTCATAACTATAAAAATAATTTTAGAACATGAAGCATTATTACATGTAATTCCATAACTATAAAAATAATCTTAATAGCGTTTTTGTACTTCATTATTTTAAAAACATACAGTCCAAAGTCCTCTAACTATCTGATTTAGAGGGAAAGGGAGGTATCTATTAGGGTGAACCATGTGAACTATGGTTTTTGTTAAGTTAAAATGGTAAAATCTTGGGTATTTCCTATGGTTCAACCTAATAAGATCCTGAGAAAATTTTATTTGGCATCACACTATAAATTCAAAGAGAATTTATAGAAAATCACATTTCTAGTGAAGATAAAACACTTCAGGATAGAAATGTGCACGATGGTCATGCCAAGATTTCTCCTTGTGATTTAAAGATCTGAAATCTTGGATGTTAAGAAAAATTTAGTGCAGTTTCAAAAAAACAGGACAATTAAAATCACAGAATGG
>CAUYRH010005249.1:0-27814 GCA_963574655.1 Perodicticus potto
AAGTAATGAGAAAGTCTCTTGAATGCTATCACAATCAGGTTGATGAAAATATCTCTGATTGTATCTGAAGCCCGTACACTGTACCCCATGACTGAATTATTGTACACAGATATGATTTAATAAAAAAAAAAAAAAAAAAGAATAGCAGAAAGGGGGAGGGATGTCCACAAAAAGAGGAAAGACCAAGTTTAAAACAGATGCTTAAGAGCTCAGCCCCTGCTGGGGAAATCTTGTATTTCATTCTGCAGAGGGCTGGTCAAGAATAAATGTGAAACCACATAAGATGACCCTAAAATGGAAATAAGAGGAGCTTTACAGACTTAGAGATTCACTTCATTCTCACTACAAAGCTTTTCCATATCCACAGGCAGCCTAAGAAACAGCAACTTATTTCTGAAGAAATCAATTCATTCTAACAATAAAGTTTTACTTCATTACATAGTTATTTCACTTACTGAGATTTCATCAGAGGAAATATTTTAGCTGTATTCATTCAGCCAGCTGAGGGAAAACAAACCTAAATGGCTTATCTTAACAACAGGGAAACATCTCCAAACATCCTTGGTGATTTGGGCTTTTACTTTAACCAGACTATGAAATTTAAACTAAAATATATCAGAAGTGAAAAAGCCTAATTTTATTAAGATATATAAACTGGAAGACAAACGCAAATGCAAGCCATCTTGTAACTGGGGTGCTTGCAAGGGCCTCCACAATTATTACCCAAAGTCAATCCAAAATGACCAGCCCCCATGCGGTTTCTTTCAGGATTGAAAACTTCTTTTTGTTCTTCCAATTCTTTTTAGCATGCTGGAGCTCTGGTTTGAATCAGTATCACCAAACACTTCCACTGTCTGTCAAAGGCATTACTTTTACATCTTCAACAAATACTTCATTGAATACTGCTTCCTCTAATCATAATGGAAAGGGGGAAAGAAGGCAGAGAAAGGAAAGAAAAGCAGGAGGAGAGAGGAGGGGAAGGAGAGCGAAGAGAAGGTGGAAATTACACAGCATTTTCTACAGATCTGGTGCTAATATTACCCTGATTTTCCAGAGGAGGAAACTTACGTACAGACAAGTAAAGGTAAAATGGCCAAGATCATAGAGCTAGTTGGGTTAAATTCCTTTAGATGCTATTAAAACCTTCTGGACATGACCGTCTCGTGGAACTCATTACATTGTTGAACGAGAACCTAACTATAAATCTGACTCCTCTGTTAAATACTAAGCACCTTAGGGTGACAATTTTATCTTATCATTTGGCCTTGTCATCACTCAGTAGTTGCCTATTTAGATGTTTGATAAATGAATGAACAAAGTAATGAAAAAATGAATCAAAAAACAATGAAGAAAGTCAGTTGAAGACTGGTGAGTGTAAGGCCAGAAATACTTTTTACTGAAGGCTATACCACTGATTCACTATGAAATTATTTAAGAGATCCCTAAAATTTCATTCACTTGATACATTTCTGACTCTTGCCATAAAACAAACAGTTGAAACATTTTTTTGAGCAAACTAAAATGATAACAATTCGTCTTAGATACAGAGCATTCAAAAAAAAATTTAAAGACCTAAATTTTGCTCCAAAAGAACTCAAAGCAGTTAAAATTGAATTTGTTTGCTGAGGAAGATTTGCTGAAAACTAATTAGCTCTTAATGGAAACAAGCCACCAGGGTAATGCTCTCTCTGAGAGGAATGGTTTGGTGCAACCTACTGTAAAATTAAGAAGAGAAAAAAAAGGGCAGAGCTCAGGGGAGATAACACATTCCTCCCAATAAAATTCCACCAACATGGCAAGCAATTTACCTCTCTTCCACACACTCAGTAATAAACTAGACCCACCAGGGCAATACTGTCTTAAAAAATAAGAAGAAGGAAAAAAATCCTGGTCAAACTCTTGACTCTCATTTGAAGGGGAACAATAAATTCTCTATGATACTATGACTAAACTTCGAGGGTTTCTTTATAAACCAAGAATCCTATAAAGTAAGAATAAACACATATAAATAATATGTGTTCGTGACATAGGATGAGATAATGTTCTAATAGTTATTACTTGGTACTCTGAACTCATACTGTCTACAAGCTAAATTAAGATAATTCAAAGACTGTGATGGCTTTGATCTAATTAATAAGTTAAATTTATAACAAATGGTTCATAGTCATTTTTACATGATTATAAACCTTTTTGCAAAAAACAATTAAGATATTTTACTCTTAACATATCTTTATAGGTAAGTATTTTGCCTACAGCCCACTATGACCTTTAGGTTGATGAGTTACCATTTTTTTAGGCACTTTCCAAAATTAGGGCTGGTACTCCTCAGCACTAGGACTGATTTTGTTTTGGTTACAGCAACAATAAACACAGAACATTAACAAAAATCACATTAGAACAGAAATAAAAGCAGAAATAAAAACCAAAAACAGAACAAAAATATCTAATTACAATGCAATAAAACTAGAAATTAATGTCAAAGACTGAATTTTCATGTAATGAAATGGCCAAAAACACACATACACCTATTGATAAAGGTTTTGCCAAATAGGCTCTCTCATATGTCTGATAGAAAGAAAATGAGCACAGATAGATTAGGGGCAATTTGGCAACATCTTTCAAAATTACAAAAGTTTAGACCAGTGGTTCTCAAACTTCCTTCCACATTTAACAGGTGAAGAGCTTCAATAATCACTGATGCCTAAGTCAGCCCTAGAGATTGTGATTTAATTGTCTGAGGCTATGGCTTGGGCTTTGGAACTTGTAAGATTCCCCAAGCAAACTAATGTACAGACAAGTGTAGAAATCACTGGCTTAAATACTTTTGAGATGGGGGTCTCACTCTATTGCCCAGGCTGGAGTACAGTTTTAAGTTATAAGTTTATATCAAAGCTTATACCTAACTTTGAACTCCTAGGCTCAAACAAACCTGCTTCAGCCTCCCAAGTAGCTAGGACCAGACATGTGCCACCATACTCAGCTAATTTTTTTTGGGGGGGGGGTAGATATGGGGATCTCACAATATTGCCCAGGTGGGTCTTGAACTCCTGGCCTCAAGTGATCCTCCTAGCTTGGTCTCTCAAAGTGATGGGAATACAGGCCTGAGCCACAGAGTCCAGCTTTACATACCTTTGAGGAAACAATTCCACTTTTCACTATTTATCCCACACATATATTCACACATGTGATAAATAAGCTATGTTATTAATTGGAATTTGTGTTATAATACTAAAAGACTAGGAAAAAATTCACCAAAAATACTTACTAAATCAATATATAATATTCATAAAAGACAATACAAAGTTTCTGTTAGAAAGAGGTGCAGCTGGTATGCAAATTATATTTCAATAAAGCTGCTATATTTTAAAAGCGGTGCATAACGGCTGACAGCATGCTCTCATCCATGGGAAGAATAATGTACATATAAACTGCTAACAGCAGCTGTCTCTTTGGAGGAAGACTTGCTTTTCTCTGGATACTCTTTCAAACAATGAAATGTCAACATGTTACGTATCAACTCTGAAAAATAAACTTTAAAAGCTGAAATTAAATATAAAATCAACTTGATCATATTCCCTAAGCAGTCAAAATTCTTATAAACTAACAAAGGGACACAAGAGAACTTTTTGTAATGATGCACTCTATCTTCCCTGCAATAGTGGTTTACACAATTGTATATGTTTATCAAAACTCATAGAAATGTACACCTAAAATAAGTGATTTTTTACTCTATGCAAATTATACCTCAATAAACGCTGTGTTTTAAAAATTGCTTAGATGACACTTGGACCCCTTAAACAATGCTGGTAGGAATGTAAATTGGTACAAGCATTGTGGTTCAGTATATCTATTGCATCTGGAAGAGCATAAGCAGCCCTACAATCCAGCATTTCCATGCCTGCACAGGTACCCAACAGAAACACAAACATGGGTTCACCTAGGAGCACGCACAGGAATATTCATGGCTGCACTATTCATGAAGCAAAACATTGGAACAACCCAGACACTATTAAAAGTAAAGTGGATCAGTAGCTTAGTGTGTGTGTGTGAGATAGAAAGCTAGGCAGGATGTGATTTAGTATGAAGATTGTCATTGCCAAGACCAAGGAACTATTGGCAAAGAGAAAAAGATACACTAATGGTCCTTGAACCTAGAAAGGATATTCGACCTCACTCATAAGAGAAATGCAAATTAAAATTACACTGAAATAATTTAGCTCACTTGTCACACTGGCAAAATCCCAAAGTTTGATGGCAAGGCTGTAAGCAAGTAAGCATTCTTATATATGTCCTTTGGAGATACAAAACGGTAAACTACCAAGGAAGGTACTCTGGCCGCATTAAAAAAATGTTCAACTGTATCTAGCCTTCAATACATCAGTGCCATTTCTAGGAATTATGCTATAAGATGTACGTGCATATGTATAAAATGAAATGTGTACCAGATTATTCATCCTTTGAAATTAAATAAGAGTAGAAACAAATCTATCCATTAAACACCAATTAGGTAAATTATGATATAGCTATACAATGGAAGATCTTATCCCTGTAAAACACAATGTGGAAGCTCTGTGTTATACAGAAGCAAATTATAGGAATATACTGTTAAGTGAAAAAAATAAAAGGGTAGAAAAACAAACAAACATAACCTGTTATGTTGTGTGTAAAAAGGAAAAATGAGAAAATACATATTAATGTTAGCTTGCATTCGAATACAAATGAATAAAAGTAGTTAACCATGAAGACTGATAAAACAACGAAGAGAGAGCAGAGTGGACAGGAGAGGAAACGAAACTTCTCAGTATCTATCTTTTTATATCGTTCTTTTTTTTCCACTAAAAATATATTACTCATTCCAAAATGTTGCACTTAAAACTCATTGTTAAAAATCCACCTTGGAAAATTTAAAACAAACTCCAAAGTCTAACTACTTATTACTTCTTCCTCCCCCATTCCTCATTTCAGTATATGAATGGAGTTTTCAAGTTGCACACAGGTTGCTAGGACCTCCCCAAACTGTGTGTGTTGGTGGGAGCAGGAGTAGTAATTGGCCTTTAATTCACTGCTTTTGACCTCTGCAGCCTTAGCCAGAACTGACTGACATAAGGCAAGTATTATTTTAAGACCCTGTTTCCTGGGAAAAGGCAAACAGAACAGAACCCAGAAAGAGATCACAAATAAGGAAAAGGTAGTATTTGGACAGGGGTGGATTAGGTAATTTCAGTTAATAAATTATTTAGATACCTTTGCATATCAGTATTCAAGTTTCATCTTGCCCTTTTGAATTGATACGGTGTTCTATATTATGGTATCCTAATTTTGCTTATATTGAGTTATATAAAATTTTCTGATTTTTGAGATTTGCCTCAGTAGAACTCTTTGTGCATTTGTGAGTTTTTCTCTAGAACAAATTTTTAGAAGTAGAACTGAAGGTTGAAGGAAATGCACCTTTTACAGTTTTTTAAATTTAATTTTTAATTAAATCACAACTGTATACATTTGTGGGGTACAATATGATGATTTGATATACAATACAGAATGGTTAGATCAAACTGATTAATATACCCATCACCTCATTTACTTATTTTTTATGGTAAGACATTTATAATTTTCTCTTAGTTATTTTGAAATACACCTTTGCATTGTGCACTTGAGATGAGATCCCACCAAATGCCTCCCCGCCTCCCACCAATCACCCTCCCTTTTCCCCTTCCCTCGGGGAGAAGATATTTGCAGGCTATGATGCCAACAAAGGTCTGATAACTTTTACATTTTATTAAATATAGTGAATAAATATTGAAAGTTTCAATATTAGTAGTTGGATGCCAAATAAAATTCCCATTTTCTTTCATTCATTTGGCAAAGATGTTGGTAAGAATATGAATACTGATATGAAAAGCTCTCCAAATCATTTTGGCAAATGAAACACCAAATTTAAAAAATACATATATAATAATACCATCTATAATTTTTTTAAAAATCAACCACGACAAAGCAAAGTGATTTATTTCACAAACACACACAAAATCTATGTGTGTTATGTGGATATATGTATAGAATTTAGACAGAAAAAGCTCAGAAAGGACACACACCGAAATGACAATGACAATCACCTCAGGGAAAGAGAATTGTGAGGCAGAAGGGTTGGAGGAATGAGTAAGTCAAGGGGACGTCTTGATTTTATTGTTAAAATTTAAGACAATATATTTAAATATTACTTGTTCTATTATAACAAAAAAAATTTATAAAAATTAGCACACTGAAGTCTGTTTATAAACTCTAGAGCAAATTAACTTCCAAACGTAGTCTGTAATCATTTTTAAAATAAAAAGGTTCTATAGAGGCCACTGATTATCTGTTTCTACTTCTTTAGGTTAGAAGAAATTCAGCTGAATTTAGTAAGAGTTGGCAAGAGAAGAGAGGAGTCTACAAAACATGCCACATGAATGAGCTAATTTAACACAAAAAAAGTAAATGGAATCTGCTCAGTCTAATGAAAGGATAAAATGATTATATAGTATTATAGTACTGACATGATAAGCCCAGGAAAGAAACAATTATCTGAATTTTTATTCAACTTCTGATACAGATTCACTCTTTAGAATTAAATTTCTTCAGAAAGAGAGAGTAGTGCTTCTGAGTGACGAATTTATTAGGCTAATTCAGGCCCTCTAAAAGGATAGAGAAACAGAGCTTCAAATGGCAAAGATAGAGGGTATTAGTTCAGCGCCCCCAGGTTCTTCCATAACATGGCACAGAGAATACAGGGTGATATTTGTATGGTCATGGAGGAGAGAGGGGAACAGGGCTGAGAGCTACCACAGCCCTGGTATGTGGACGACCCTCAGACTGAGCACATCCGAGCATCCCTGTGACTCATCACAGCACACGTGTGTCCAGGCACACCTGCTGGGAAGAGTGGTTTGGTTTGGTTTTCACTCAATATGGACAGTCTCTGAAAGCAGACTTTCTGGTTTGCTAGTAATTACAGTGACTGATGGTGGCTCATCACAGTGCGGTACTTTCTGCAACTGGACAGCCGGTTAGAGGAAATCAAGGGGGTGGGGACTATGTGGTTCTTTGTTTTGATGTGGTTCTTTGTTAAAGACAGACTGGCAGCTCTGGAGGCGCAATGACCATGCAGATAGGATGCAAACCCCCAAAAGTCCTCAGACATCACCTAAATAAGAAAACTAATTTTCTTTCTTAAAAATAAGGAAAACCTCTTCCTCCCCTCCTTCTGAGGTCATGGGTGTTCTCTCAAACTGTTCTTTACAAGACTAAAAGCATTGCAGGAACTAATTCTAAAAAATACTGCTATCGTCCTATTTAGTACCTTCAATAATAATAAAAGCTCTCCACTACTTAAAATATATATGTCAAAAAAATAAAATGGTAGCAAGTAATAGTCATTAACTACTATTAAAACAAATTGTTCAGTACAAAATAAGGCAACAATTAACATTTTTAAAAGTATGCAGTTTTTTTCTCTCTTAAAGAATTTATCATTTTTGACTGGGCATGGTGGCTCAACACCTGTAATCCTAAAACTCTGGGAGGGTGAGGCAGGAGGATTACTTGAGCTTGGCAGTTTGAGACCAGCCTGGCCAAGAATGAGACTGTATCTCAAAAAAAAAGTAGAAAAAAATAGTTGGCTGTGATGGCAGGCACCTATACTTGGAAAGCTGAGGCAGGGAAATTGCTTAAGCCTAAAGAGTGGGAGGTGGCAGTGAGTTGTGATGATGCCACTGTCCTCTAGCCTGGGCAACAGAGCAAGACTCTGTCTCAGAAAAAAAAAAAAAAAGAATATCATTTTAAGACATCATACATTCCATAATTTGGAAACTCTTATAATAAGACATAAAAAAACAAGAACAAGAGCCAAAACAGGATAAATGACAGATATTACCACCTGTGAAACATGACAAACTACTGCCATTTTGACAGATCAAACATTGGCCTTTCAGGATTTCCTCACCTTTAATATTTTCATAATATATAAAATTCATTTTATAGATTAGAACAAGAAAAATAAATTTGAACTTATACTACCTGGTAAAAGTTGGGTTGCGCTCAGTCATTGCAACTAGGAGTTTCAGAGCATACGCAGGTACTGGGTCAGGCTCCATGAGAATATGCTCATACCTGAAATGAAATGATAAAGACATTTCAAAAACACTCATGGCTGGGTATCATGGCTCACGCCTGTATTCCCAGCACTTTGGGAGGCTGAGGTAAGAGGATTGTTTGAGGTCAGGAGTTCAAGGCCAGCCTGAGTAACATAGTGAGACCCCCATTTCTACAAAAAATAGAAAAATAGCCAAGCGTAGTGGCATATGCTAGTCCCCACTACTCAGGAGCTGAAGCAGGAGGAGCACTTGAGCCCAGGAGTTTCAGGCTACTGTGAGCTATGATCACACTACTACACTCCAGCCTTGATAACAGAGTAAGACTATGTCTCTTAAAAAAAACAAGCAAACAAGCACCAGTTTTCCTCACTTAAATATTACCCTGAACAAAACATTATAAGGTGGAAACATTAAAAAAATATACAGATACCAAAATAAACTTATCAGTTAATAGGACTTGCACAGGCTATTTAACCTCATGAAGCTTCTAACCGTTTCACTTGCCAATGGTGATCATGATACTGACCTACTTCATAGAATATTGTTGTTGAAAAAAGTCAACGAGAAAATCCACATAAAGTGATTAGTACTGAGCTGCACACATGAGAGATAAATAAGTATTAGGCATTTTTGTTGAGGGGTTCCAAGACCAACCTCACATTCAAGAGATTCACTAGTGATTCAGGAGACTCAGCATGGTTCACACAGAGAACTCATGGGGCTCAGCATGGCTAAGAAGCAGCACAGGAGCCCAATAAAGACACACCACTGAATCATATGGGAAAATGACACCGAGGCAGGCCTAGAGGATTCCAGGCACACTCCCCAGCAGTGGAAAGGCAACACAGCACATGTGTGTGAAGCCACCAGAGACTCAGTCGCATTACCGCTGCTCATGTTGGCAATCTCCGCCTAACATGCATCAAAATTCCAGATTCCCAGAGGGAAAGCAAGGGTTCAGCATAAATCACAGTCTGTATAAATAGTGGAGGCACAGTGAACTAACTACCCTTAGCAGCTGAGTGTTAGCTGGAAGCATTCTGAGAGCAAGTTCAAAAAGCCTAACCATGGGCCTCCCTTGCAAACGGGACATTTTTATTGTTGTCGCCCTCAGTAGAGTGCTGTGGCATCACAGCTCATAGCAACCTCAAACTCTTGGGCTTAAGCAATTCTCTTGCCTCAGCCTCCCAAGTACCTAGGACTACAGGCGCCCACCACAATGCCTGGCTGTATTTTTTTGTTTTTTTAGAGATAAGGTCTCTGAGGGCGGTGCCTGTGTCTCAAGGAGTAGGGTGCCGGCCCCATATACCAAAGGTGGCAGGTTCAAACCAGGCCACAGCCAAAAAATTGCAAAAAAAAAAAAGCAAAAGAGACAAGGTCTCACTATGGCTCAGGGCGGTCTCAAACTCGTGAACTCAGGAAATCCACCTGCCTCGGCCTCCCAGAGTGCTAGGATTACAGGCATGAGCCATCATGCCCAGCCCTTTTTTTTAAGACAGAGCCTCAAGCTGTCACCCTGGATAGAGTGCCATGGCATCACAGCTCACAGCAACCTCCAATTCCTGGGCTCAGGCAAGTCTCTCGCCTCTGCCTCCCAAGTAGCTGGGACCACAGGCGCCCACCACAACACCTGGCCATTTTTTGGTTGCAGCTGTCGTTGTTTGGTGGGGCCAGGGCTAGATTCTAACCCGCCAGCTCAGGTTTGCGTGGCTGGCGCTTTAGCCCGTTGAGCCACAGGCGCCGAGCCCCAGCCCTTTTTTTTTTCCTTGAGATAAGATCTTGCTCTGCCACCCAGATTGGAACATAGTGGTGCGATCATAGCTCAATGTAGCCTCAAACTCCTAGACTGAAGTGATCCTTCTACGTCAGCCTCTAGAGTAACTGGGAACACTATGGGAATGTGCCACCAGGCCCGGCTAATTTCATTTTATTTTGTTTTAGAGATGGTGTCTCATTATGTTGCCCAGGCTGGTATCAAACTTCTGGCCTGAAGTAATCCTCACACTTCAGCCTCCCAAGTAGATAAGACTACAGGAGCGTGCCACCACAATCAGTGCAAATAAGAAATTTTAAGGATATAAGTTTCAGGCCTGCTATGCTAACTCTTTTCTGCATCGTATTCTTAATTAACATTTTAAAACTACAGATTGATACTATTACCAAAGGAAAAAAACTCAAAATGTCTTTATCAAACACTTCCAAACAAAGTTCAGGCTGCTGTCCTATGTTACTTGCTAAGCAAAGATACGATTTCTGACTGACTTAGGTTCAGCAGTCCAGTATACAGCCCTGTATATGTGCTCAATAAATATCAAGTGAATGAACGAACCATCTAATCAACTTTATGGCTTAATTCTCTTCAACAGTCAACTAAGAAGAGAGAGAAATATCTCTAAAAATCCAAAATGGATATTTAAAAATTTGTGACATGAAACAGATGCTTTTCATCTAGAGAACAGGGCCCCAGGCTCTTACTCACAGCTTATTTTCTCTCATTTTGGAAATTATTATATAACAAGCTTAATTATACAGCCTCTAAGCCCACAGCTATAAAAAAGGAGCCAAGTAAAGGGAGGAGGGGGATTATTGCAGGAAGACTTACGAGAAGTGGGACTTGAAACTATAGAGGAAACAAAATAAAGCAAACCTAAGAACTCCAGGAAGCAGCCCGTGGGGCATTTAATACAGAGTAAGAAGTTGCTCACACCCCAGTGGGAGATGAGGGCCCGTTACACAACACAATGTCCAAAGTGAGGATAGTGAGTCAAGAAAATGGTAAGGTGGGTAACAGTATTCTCTTTAAGAAGCCAGGAAGTACCCTATTTTAGAAAGTTTGCTAAAAGTTTTAAATTACAGCAATTAAAAGATTTTCCCATGTATGACAAGGAAATGACACATTAAAAAATACAACATAACCAAGTACGGGTAACTTCAAGAATGAAAAACAGTATCAGCAAATCAGTTAATATTTTATCATATAAATAAAACAAAAATAAATATCTTTAGAAGTGATAAAAATGTATTTAATAAAATTCAATATACAATTCAAATTTTGTTTAAAAACAAACAGCTTAGTATACTAGAGAGAGATCATTAGTTCCTTTCCTGACTATATATTTTTGTGAAATAAAAAGCTCTTATCATCCTGAGTCCAGGATATTCAACAATATTCTCGAGTTCAATGATTTGCTAGAAGGACTTGCAGAACTCAGAAAAGCTGTAACACTCACAACTATGGCTTATTACAATGAAAAGATACATATTAAAAATCAGCAAAGATCTGGGGTACACACAGCAGAGTCCACAAGAGACCAGGCACAAGCTTTCACTGTCCTCTCCCAGTGAGCTGTACAAACCATGCTTGGTCCTCCTAGCAGCAATGTGGGACAACACACGTGAAGTATTATCAACCAGAACAGTTCACCTGAGCTTTGGCATCCAGGGTTTTACTGGGTCAGTCATAAATGCCTGGGCTCCCCACATCCCCACTCCCAGGCAAACGCTAAGGGAAGGGGCCACGAGCCTTTGAATTTTTAAAAACCTTCTCTAGTGACCCCCTTACTCACATGCTTGTGTAGAAGGCATAAGAGAAAATATGGACGACCACTATTTAGAGATGTAATTTTAAAAAAATTCTCAATAGGACTGGAAAACATATCTTAAAATAGACAATATGAACCATGTGGTATCAACATATCAGAAGAAAATACCGCTGAAACATTACTGACTGAAATAAAAGTGTCTTAAGGTCATGTGAAGTTACCTAACCTTGAAACAAGAGGAAAGAATGAAGCTTGTACTAGCCTGTATATGGAGAATTTTCCCAAAAATATTGTTCTATTTTCTTCTGTTGGAAAAAGGTAAAATTCATAATGGATATGTTTAGAATATATATATATTGAATATATTTTAGTTTAATCAAAGATAGGCAATAGGTAATGATCAGTAGGATCTAGTCAAAAGTATGCTGTACTGGTAGTACTAAACTAAACTGGTAGTACCTGGATGCTGCATTCCTCTGAATGAAATTTAGCAGGAAAAAAAATAGTGATGGCCCTGAGCCCTGAAATAGCTTTGGAAAAGAGTGGCCAGTGAAAAGCCAGCCATTTTGATGACTAGGGCTGGAGAGGAAAACGCCAGGTGCCTGAGCCTGGCTGCGAATTGAGATCACAGCTGACTTAACAGTGCCTCGTCCACGGAGTGCTCCTCCTGCCTCTAATCTCCTCTCACCAAGGTGTCTTTGCTAGGGACCAAAGGAGGGGGAATCTAGGCAGGAAAGGCCATTCCTACTGAATTTACTACCACCCCAAATAAGAGAAACCCCCTTAAAAAGCCCATGTTTAGGACCCCTGACAAGTAGATGAAGACAAGATAATCTCTGCCTCTTCGTTCTTCACTCCTAATCCTAAAATGAATAAGCCCTATCTTGTCCAAGTGACTAGTATAAACCATGTCCAATTAAGTGGTCTAGGAGAAAATTGAAACAGGTCATTTAAGTAACTCTGGATTATTGTGAGAAACACTCTTAGAAATGGGAGCAAAGAATTAGCCTACTGGACAAAGTCTTCTCCAGTTGTGTGGATGGGAGGTAGGAGGCACTGTTTGAAGAGTTCCATTCGGCAGGGATTAAGCCACAAATTCAAATTTGCATCTCAGTGGACTACCCTCAAGAGAATTCAGGGGGAAGGCATTATTCCAGAATATGCATCCAACAAACTTTAGGATGAAATACAACAAAGAAGATCTTGCTAAATATAAAGCTAAAGTACATTATAAAGCCACAATAATTATCAAATGCAGGGTGGGATAAAGAATACACATACATAGTCACATAGTGGTATTTGGGTCAACAACAGACTGCATCCAGGGGTATCCAACCTGTGGCCCTTGGGCCACATGCTGATTATTTGAAAACTGTTTTGCTTATCTGTGGTATCAGATATCGTGAAAATTACCATGGACCTTTTTTTTTTGTTCATTGGCTTTCGTTAGCGTTCGCGTATTTAATGCATGGCCCAAGACAACTCTTCTTCTTCCAATGTGTGGCAGAAAAAAGTTTGGACATGCTGGTAAGATTTTTTTTTTACTGTACCTTCTCTAGTTTAGATACACAAACACTTACCAATGTGTTACAATTGCCTACAGGATTCAGTACCATGACATGCAGTACAGGCTTGTAGCCCAGGAGCAACAGGCCACACTGCACAGCCTAGGTGCGTACAGGCTATGCCATCTACTTGTGTAAGCACACTCTATCATGTCTACACAAATGCAAAACCATTCAACGACACATTTCTTGGAATTTATCCCCAGCCTAAGTGATGCATGACTATAAATCAAAAGGAAAGAAAAGTGACACTTAGCGTTGGACAGGAAAAAATAATCTTACGAAGGGAGTGAGACCGAGGGGTCAAAGTCGTACTTTATGAATGTGTATCTCTAATAAATTAAAATTTTAAGTGAAATGTTTACTTCATTAAAATGCTAAAAATGAGTAAATATTCATAGTCTTGGGTAAAAAGTCCTCTTTAGCATGACAAGTGTGAACTAAATATGAAATAGATTATTAATAAAGTTTCATGAAATTAAATATTTCTCAATAGCAAAACCGCCATCACAAACCAAATGAGGAAAAACTATTTGAAAAATGTTGGTAAAATAAAGAGTTAATATTCTTACTATATAAAGAGCCATTGTAAACAACAATAGATACACCATTAAAAAACAGGCAAAATTTACATAAGAAGAATTTAAATAGCCAAAAAAGCATGGGGGGAAATGGTCTATCTCATTAATATCTGCAGGAATGCAATATAGAGTTAACAAGGTAGAGAAAAACAAGCAGTTTTATACAGAGACTCTGGCAGTATAAATCATCCATTATCTTTGAAAAAGTTTGGCAAAACATATAAAATATTTTTAATATGCATCTAAATTTTGACACAGCAACTCTAACCCTAGAGATTCAACGAAAGGAAATAAGGATGCATGAAATGAAACAGCCATATAAATGGTCTTTGCAGCATTATATACAATGTAAAATACTGGAAAAATCCTAGATGTTTGGTAACTGAGAACTGTTTAAGTGATTTTTAGTAATCTAAATGTAGGCATAGCTAAGAAGTCGATTACAAGACAGCCAACTAAATAGTGTTATGTAAGTATAGATACAGAGTATACAGATATCAACAGAATGATCCTTGGGAATAGGAAGGACAGACAGGCTCCACGCGAGAAATTTCAGAAAATTCGAACTAAATTTCTCCAGGAATGGAGAAACCATAGAGTAGAATAAGAAAATATCACTTAAAATCGTAGGCAACAGGAGAACCGGTCAGAGTCTTGACTAGCTGTGTGAATACTGTAAATGTGATGTTCTACCGGTTTCTGAGCAAAGCAGAGATCTGAGAAAAGTGATGCATCAACATGCAAAACTGGCAGAGGATAAAAATAGATCTGGCTTGAGGAGCTCAGAGGGAAGAGATGTGTGAGGTTTAGAAAAAGAGGCGGCTGCCAACTGCATAGGCACTGAGGTAAAATCTACCTTTGAACAGGCTAAGGACTGTCCCCTGGATTGCTATGAAACAAAGGTAGATGGTTTATTCTTTTTGACATTTTCTATACAGTCTCTTCCAAAATTTGAACTAGGTAACATCAAGTCAATTGCAAAACTTTATGAGATGAGATAGTATATAAATCAAACTAATAATTATCTTGGGGACTTCCCATCTTGTGATTTGTATGTGACCTGAGCTCTATGTGACTCTGTGATGTTTTATATGGGTACATAAGTATCTGAGTACATCAACAGATAAATGGATACAAAAGTGTATGGAGTCATGTAGGAAGACCAACAGATGTACATACATATAATTTTTTAAAAGAAAGATAGATACAATTTCCAAATAAGTGTTAAATATAATTTCAGATAGTTATGCCCTACTCTCTTCTAGCCTCTTCAATCAGATCAACAGAAAATTTTCACAATGATGTTTTACAAGATATATCCAAAGAACTAAAGTGGTAGAATTATCCTGACTGAGAAGGGTCAAAGAACATTATCTTTATGTCCCATTACTGCTTCTAGCTACAAAATTATCCCAACTTAAATTGCTATAGATTATATCCCTGGAGGGTGGGAGGAAATCACTGTACCTAAATGTACCAATTTAAGAATAGACTGAAAGCATTATAAAAAGATTAAGTAAAAGGAAGAAAGTAGAATGTTATGTTTCCTTCAGACACAGAAATGTTTGCAAGTTATATTTTATCTACAAAAGAATTACCTAAGGAAAGAAAAAAAATGAAATATCCCTTTCCATTCTGATTCCTATCAAAGATCCTCAGATTCATATCTATTTTAACATAAAAAGCTTGTTGTACAGAGAAGCAATACAGAACTATCCAGACATCCTCTGAGCCATAAGCACAGAAATTAGTCACATTCATGACTTTTACTGGACTTTATTCCTGAGACAGCTAAAAGACCCGACAGTGTTTTACCGCTAAAAGAATTCATTTATAAATTTCTATTTCCAAAAGGAAATACAATTCTAATTTGTAAGGAATATATTTCTCAGATTCTAAAAACAAAGCCTTAATATTTTATGAAGTCATTATGGCTCTGATGATTTTATAGGTCACAAGAGAATTTCAAAAAAGAAAGCCTACACTCATTTTCCCCAAGAGAGAAATGCTGAATGCCATACTGTCATTAAAATATTGTAAGCACATTTATATCAGCACAATCCCTTTTCAATATAAACACTCAAAGCTAAAAGAAAATATGAAATTAAAATTCATGCTGGCAAAACTGTTCCAGTCTACCAAAAGTAAACAGTATAGCAAATTTTCCCTATGGCTTTCCATATCATTTCAACCTTCCCTGACTATCCTGTCTAAAACAGCCCCCCCCTTATTCCCCTTACCAGCCTTCATTTTCCCAGTATGCTGTTTTTCTGCACGGTACTTGTAATTAATTACCTGAAGTCATCCCACAGATGTGTTTGTTAACTGCTATCTCACCCACTGGAATGTAAGCTCAGCGAGGGAAAGACATTCAGTTTTATTCACCACTACAGCCCCAGTGTCTGGCACATGGAAGATACTCAATATATATTTACTGAATAAATTAACTAAGAAGGAAAGGAGGGGGAGGGGAAGAAGAGTCTAAAACTACAAATGCCCAATCACATACTGTAGTATAAATTAGATTTACATTTGTATGAATATTAAAATTTCCTGCTCCTCCAAAATAAGCAATGATCTTATTGCTTATGATCCTATGTGAAGGATCTATTTCCATTTATGTTTAAATACTGAAAAACGAATGTTCTCACCTTATATAACATGTCCCACAAAAAAAGTGTTCAAATAGTCAGCATAAGAGTACTCCCAATACTAAGATTTCATTGATAATGACTCTGATATTAAACTTCTGAGAGATGCTGACTTTAATTAATAAGGTCAATTTGGGTTTAAGTTCTATTAAATAATTCCTCCTCTCTTCTACATAAACCTTCAAAATTAAATCTTGTCTCACAGCTGAATAGAAATCATGGTCATTTTATGAGTATATGTATTATCTTTCTTCCCAGGAAAGAAAAAAATCTTCTCTCATTAATCACACAGATAACGCTGTTATGTTACTGACATTTCGACTATCTTAAAGACAGGAGGGCAACCATGAGAAGGGAGAGGAGGAGGAAGTGAGGGCATACACGCCAAGTCCACGGTGGAACCCTAATACGTGAGCCGCTACACGAACATTAACAATAGCCAATATTGCCAGCTTTAATAAGCAGAGTATCCTTGAGATGGTGGCAGAAGTCAGAGAGATTCCAAACGTGAAGAGGGATTTGACAACCTGTTTCCAGCTTGAAGATGGAGGGCATACCTGAGAAGAAATGCAGGTACCCCAAGGAACTGATGGCAGCGCAGATATGGGTACTGTGATCCTATAACTGCGCAGTAGAATGAATAATGGCCTCAGGAAAGATGCGTCCAAATCCTAACACTCAGAACACGTGAACACGACCTTCCTTAGAAAAGGGTCTCTGAAGATGTAGATTAGGATTATGAGATAAGATCATCCTTGAGTCCGGCTGCGTCCTAAATCCAATGACTGCTGTCCCCATAAAAGAAAGGCAGAGGGAAATTAAAACACAAAGCCACAGGGGAGAAAGCTGTGTGAAGACAGAGGCACAGACTGGAGTGATGCTGCCACAAAGCAGAGGTTGCCGGGGCATAGAAACTGGGACAGAAGCACAAAACGGATTCTCCTTCAGAGCTTCCCAGAGGAGCCACCCTTGATTTCAGACTTCCGGCCTCCCAAACTGCTATTTTCAGCCCATTTGGGGTAGTATGTTACAGCAGCCCTAAGAAACTAACACAAACCACAAGAAACTGAATTCTGCCAACAACCCAAACACACTTAGCAACAGATTTCTCCCCAGAACCTCCAGACAAGATTCACACCAGCAGATGCCCAATTTCAGCTGTGTGAGAACCTGAGCAAGAACCCAGTAATACTGTGTCTAAGTCCTGGCCTACAGCACAGCAACCTAACACACGCATGCTGCTTTAAGCCACCAAATCTGTGGAAAATTGTTATGTATCAATAGAACATCAATAGATATTTAGAGTTGAATTTTCCTGTATTTTATTAATACTTACAATCCAAAATTACAAAAGTTTTAATGCTGAGTACCCTTTTTTTGTTCTTGGCCTTAGTGAAAATGCTATTAAACAGCATTTCCAAAATTGAGATGGACCACTAAAGTTCTGAGAGATATTAACAGGCAGGTCCTGGGAAATAGTGTCCTAAGGGCACAGAATGCTGAGAAACTCTGAGCTTTAGAAAGTTAAATGGGTGAATTGCGAAAAAGGAACCCATGCTCCCTCCAGATTTATTAATATTATGTAAGCCCACAGTTTAAGAAAGGTGACTTCAATATTTAATGCTTCAGTAAACATTTTTATTTACCTGACTTACAAATGTCTTTGGCTAAAAAAATTTCTGAGATTTTTGGCTCTGAGAGTAAGTTCTATAAAGGCAGAGGCTATACCTATCTTGATCATTTATTTTTCCAACCAGAAACATGCCTGTGAAATAAGATGATTTTTGCATTGGATGAATAAATGAGCTGATGGAAGGCAGAAAACATTCTCTTCCCACTGTTCCATGTAACTCTCACACGCAGATTTCTGCTGGAAACAAGCCAGTTCACTTACTGCCCAGAAAGAACTCTGCCTCTTCCACATCTTGGTTTCCCCATTTTTGCCTGGGGTGTCTATTCCTTTGCTATTCAGTCATACACAAGTTTCAAAGTCAAACTCAAACATCATCTCTCTATAATGGTATTATAACCCACATATAGTAGGCACTAAGCAAAAGAAATACTTACGACTACAGTTTACCTCACAATTGAAAGTTTACCTCCTCAGATATAAACCATGTGTGCTGCAAACAGGCAACTGTTTTATATTAATGCATTACTTCAAATAGTAAGTAAGCTATTTTTCATAATATTTATGATGTGACAGTTAATTTTACGTGCCAATTCGACTGACCCAAGAGGATCCAGACTTTTGGTTGAACACTCTCTGGGTGGGTCCGTGAAGGTGTTCTTGGATGAGTAACATCTGAATCAGCACGCTGAGTAAAGCAGATTGTCCTCCCTAAAGTGTGCAGTCAACCAACAGAAAACCTGAACAGAGCAAAAAGGCGGAGTACAAGGGAACTCCTCCTGGCTGACTACCTCTAACTGGGCCATGGGTCTTTCCCTGCCTTCGAACTAGAACTGAAACTTTGGCTCTTCTTTGGTCTTATGCCTGTTTCCAGTGGGTCTCCAGCCTGCAGATCTTAGGACTTCTCAGCCTCCAAAAATGTGTGAGCCAACTCCTTACAGTAAATCTCTATTTTATATACACAGACATAGCCTATTTGTTCAGTTGCTCTGGAGAACACTAATACGGATGTTTTTTCTTGCTGATTTTTTATTCTTATTACACACCAGTTCTAATAAGCACCTGGAACACAGGTATTACACAGTAATTAAATTATTGTTCTTCCTGGGAATTTTGCCAAAACTAATACAAAAGATACCCGCCCTTTCTCTGGGACGCTCTCCCCACCCCCCCACCATGAGAGCCATTTAACCACCAAGTGGAAGGAGCACAGGAGCATAACTAAGAACAAAGCCATGTAGATACAGGCAGAGCAGAGAGATGGTGAGAAAGACACAGAGAATTATATACATAAATCAACCCCCTAAACCCAGCTATATCTGATGCCAGCACAATTCTCTGACTTCTCAGTTATACAAGCAATGTATTTTTTAAGTAAATTTGAGTTGCATCTTATCACTTGCAAAAAAAATAGTCTTGACTAACACAACACTTTGTGCAAAAACTGGGGAGGCCACTATACACGTGCATGAACAGACCTTCACATTAGCTTTACCCAAAGTATTATTTAAGGTTAAAGGAAGATTAAAACTTTAACAAAATTATCAATATCACTATGTCTATCAGCCAAACTGAAGTGAGTTCCCATTAACTCTAAAAACGTCATAATTCTTAAGCTATCATATTTACATACTCAATGGACAATATGAATTTTCCATTATTGGTATTTCCAAACTTATAATTACCAAGAGTTATCTTCAAAGACCAAACTCCTTGCCAAGGTTCTAGTTTTCCATAGTCAAGAAAGTTAGATGAATGCCTTACTTTTATTTCATGTTTAAAAAATTTTTACATGACACTTATTGAGTGCTTACTATACACGCCAGGTAGGCACATTTTGACACATGTGCCAGGTAGGCACATTATCTATTTTGACAGCCACTTCACTTCTATAGAGTATATACTATTATTGTACTATTACAATCTTCATTTTAAAGATTACTAGAAAGGATTGAAAGAATGAGCCTTAGGATAACATCAGTGATGCTAAACATCTGTCAAGCATGTACTATGCCCCACACATTGCCCTAAGTGTTTTATAAGAAGTATCCTATTTAATCTTCACAATTATCTTCAGAGGTAGGTACTATTACCCTTGTAATGTAGATGAAGGAACTAAGGGCTAGAGACTGAAATTCAGAGAGCCAAGACATGTGCTCCACAACAACAGCCCAGAAGCTTTGAAAACCTTCCATATCTCATCCCAATAAATTCCACGCCATTATCTGAAATGCACTTCAAGTTGTTTAACAGAAACTTGAACTCATCTACATTATTTATGCTCCTGAACTGCAATGTGGCTTACATTTGCATTTTCCTATCTAATCCTTTTTGTCTGGAAAAGGTAAAGACTCACTTTTAAGAAAATACTTATTATTTATTCCAGCTTCAATGAATAACATAAGAGCACTGAATTTGAAGACTTTTTATTTTACAAACTGTTCCAAAACTGGGTAGACTTCAAATGTAAAGAAATTTTATTTCAGCTTTGCAGAGCTGTTAAGCGCTTACTAAATTATGAAGTCCCATTGGAGTAGACCCTGTCCCTATTATCGTGGGAGCACCTCTCATGTTCTGAAAAATGATTCTCTGTAAGTCTTTAGATACCAGATATCAAAAAAAAACCACCTTTTAAATATCACATTTTGTGCTAAAACTGTATTTTTAGGCATTTTCTTATCAGAAAGATGGATATGATTGAATGTGAATAGTTTACAAATGTAAGATGGCATTAAAAGAATTAAGTAAATGCCACGAAGGCTATGTTAACCAGTTTGATGAAAATATTTCAGACTGTATATGAAACCAGCACATTGTACCCCATGATTGCATTAATGTACACAGCTATGATTTAATTTAAAAAAAAAAGAATTAAGTAATCCTACTGGAGAATGCTTTAATCTTTTACTTAACCTGCATGAGTGTAAATTATATGCATATACACTCATATACAACAAATACAACTGATATCGATACTTTATCACTGAGAAAGCTCCACATGACAAAGTTTAAAAATTTTTCTTCATATAGAAAATAATTTTCCTACTTTGGAAAGACTCAAAAGTATTCTTCCTGTACATATTCATTATCGGTGATCTCTCTGAAAGCAACTGCAGAAGTGTAGAAAGGAAAAAAAAAAAAAAAAACCAAGAGGCTGGCCCTACAAATCAAACCACTACACACATCAAGCCTCAGCCAGATAAGATAGGCTTCCTAGGCCAGTGGGAGGCTTGACACAGAACAGTTGCACACTTAGGAAAAGGTGCCTTACCTCCCTCAACCAATTTTGTAAAACCTCTTTGAGAGTGATATATGACATATACGTTTTTAAAACTTAAATTACTTTGAGAAATATTTGGAAATAGAGTCTTCGAAAAAAGTAAATTAACAAATTAAAAAATTGACAGTGTTCTCTAATTACATAAAGTACCATTTTGGAGTTTTTCATGTTTACATTGAGTGGTCTAAGTAACTATCCTGCTGTAGGTTTGCTATGTAAGCAATGAAGTAAAAGAAAAAAATAACCCCTTTCTGCTAACTAATACTCATTACCTGTTCTACCACCTTACCTAACCAACCCCTCCCCCACCAAAATTCTATCTGTAAAGTAAACCTAATTTTCATTCCAAGAGTGGGGGCTGGGGGGAAAGGAAGACATCCTTCAATCTCTATTATTTCTGTGTAGAGCCATGGAAAGTCTCAATTTTGTGTGTCAGTAGTCTTGTGATATGGATATTGAATCATAAACTTTACCCCATTAACCAGGAATACCCTTAAATCTGCATAACTTTAATGTCATGAGCCTGGCAGAAAACAGATTAAACTCTGACTGGATGTTTTTGAAGACAGACTGAGACTCCTTAGTCTAACAGTTACTGCCTCTGTTTCCAGACCTCTTTTATAAAGAGAACACAAGCACATATGCATAAATACAAACACATCGAGACTCTGATCCCATCATTAAACCTGGTTTGAAACAAATCTCCTGGGCATTGTACCCTTCTCTGCAAGAGTACAGCTGCATGACACTTACTGGGGAAGTAAGACATCTCTAAGGAGGGCCATCAGATTGCTGTCAGAATCAACACTGGCTGCCTCCTCGCCTTCCCCAACCTCCTGGTTCACGAGTAGACATGTGGTTTCTGAGAGCAACCGCAAGCTGAAAAGTCTCCACTCCACTTGAAAGAAAAAATAAATACCAGGAATGTGACTATATCAAGACAGAATAAAAACAGAGTATGGAACTGATGCAATTTTTGCTAGTACAGTCACACTTACCATTTTGGCTTTGAACCAGGGAGACCAAGGGTGGAAGGATATAATCAACAACCTAAAAGAAAGCATGTATAAGACTTGGTTCAAATCTCTATAAACACAAAACTGATACCAGCCACCATCTATGTTTTTTCTATGGACAAAATTACTAATCAAAGGTGAGCAAAAACATCAACAGCTAAATTTATCCTGGATTTAAATTTCCTGTGACGTTTAATAAATCACCAAGCTCATTTAACTCTGAAACAGCCCTCAGGTCAAGATGACTCTTACAAAAATCAAAACAGTAATTTCTGAAAACTTTCAGGGTTTATAAATGTAACTTTAGTATATAATACAAAATCTCGTTGGCATTAAACCAAATTAATATGTATAAGCTAGTGATAATTACTTAAGTTTAAGCTAACCAACAATCAAAATGTTGGGGAGGAAAAGAGACACATAATTCCCATGTTCCATCAAATACATCAAAGAACTATGACAAGTTAATCTTCGTTATTTTTAGAAATAGGCTCACAAGGTGTCAATCTACTATACAAACCATCCACTCTGACATCCCACTCACATGAGATTCCATAAAATATTATTTAAAATTTAACCCAAAATAACATTTTTTCTTCCAAAATACAAATTAAGAAAGGAGAAATCACTACTACAATCTAAATTTGAAGCCCACTGTTTCATGTGATGAACTATCTTGGTGACAATGAACACCTACCGTTATACCTATACTGATAAAGGTCAGGAAAACCCAGTGATATCTTGCTGTCGAAACAGTGAACTCCAGACACGGTTGGTGCCCTGTTTCATCTTCATTTCACATAATAAGCTTTAAAGAGATGGTTTATAAAAGGCCCTTATTAAGAATATATGAGTAAACCAAATCCGGTAGAACCTTTATAAGTTGACCACCCAAGGGACTGGAACAAACTAATCAACATAGGGAACTAGGCCTGCTGTACTGATACATGCATGTGGTACATGTCCCATCTATGAAAATTAGGACAACTTAACGAGGTGGTCAACTATGGAGGTTGTACTATTGTTAAAGAGTTTTCCTGGGGCCACTTTTTACATCACTGCTATAACTCTAATTATACTAATTTACCCTTTAATAAAAAGTATAAAAAGTTTGAAAGCTATAAAAGTATTAACTTGTGCTATGAACACCAATTTCTTTAAAACAAAACCTAACTTGCTTTTGAATCCTAGTTATTAGCTGAGGTTAACCCAAACTTGAGTTTTCAATATGTCTAGGAATTCACAGAGGCTTATTTAGTTCCCCATGCTACAATGGAGCTTCTATCTCACTTATTCTCTTATCTTACTCACTTTTTACCATCTCCTGCTATTTGCTTCTGAGAGACTTAATATACAAAGAGTCAGTGGCCAGACTAAATAACACTTTAGGACTCTGACCCACGCTTCTGAAGGAATCAGCAGGGAAGCCAAACCACAACCCCAGGAGCAATCAACCCAGAATGGTGAGAATTTGGTCAACAACTGACAGCTGCACTATTTTTTGTACCCTCCTTCACTTCCAACTTAAGGCCAACCAGAGAGAACGCAAAATATGCTCCCCTAACCAATCACAAAGGATGTCCTATCTCTTTTTAGCCCACCTCCGGATTTCCCCTGCCAAAAGCCTCCACCAGGGCACACCTAAAGTCTTCCCTTTGTTGAATTCTAAAGCTCTGCCATCCTTATCTGAGTCTCTGTTAAATGCAAGTGGTGGTTGCTAACTCCCTTGCTATTGCAAGCTCTGAATAAACAGCCTCTATTTGTTCTCACTTGGGTGGTCTTTGTTGATTCCTACCCACCAGTGCGGTCAAAGAACATAGTTCCTTTTCAAGGATTACATTTGAAAGTCTCACAAGTTCTTAAGACATATACCGGACTTTACCGAGGGTTTATAGTGATGGAGATTTTATAATAGCATCAACAAGTTAAAATTGAATATTAAACATCTGTTTTTAATTATCTGTAATCACTTATAACTTCAACTTTTCTCAGTGACCTTCCTCCACAAACTCTAGACACTTTCCCGACTATTTGACTTCCTGGCATCCCCCCCTTCTTTGCTTCCTTCCCTTTTTTCCTCTCCACCATCTCCACAACATGTGTGCATTTCCAATGCAGACAAATTTTAGCTTCTCTGCTACCACCATCCCCCTTCTCTATCCAGGTTTCTAGGCTATGCCCCAATCCCTACCTACTAGAGAAACGGAAGCTCAACACAGACCCATTTATAGCCTGATGGTTATAAAAAAGGCTGGGCAGATATTCCAAGGTAAAAGCTTTTCTGTCTTCCATCAGACCACATTGCCAGAAAGGGACCCCTATATGCAAAAGAGTTTCTCCCCCACACAACCTCTCCTCCCAGACATAGGGGGATTCTCTATTCCAAATATGCTTTTAAACAGCATTTTTTTTATTTTCTTCCTTTAACATCCATTGATTTTTGTCTAAAATTGTGGCTAAGTTCCCTTACAACCTGAGAAATTTCAAACCCAGTATCAGACCAACATAAAGAACACCTTAACACTACAATTACTGTTTAATTGTGCTGCAGGCTGCTTCTTGATATAAAAATAATAATTGGGGAATGCAGTCTGACTCATGAACCTCAATCTGCATTTTGAGCAAATTAAAATTGTATGCCTTAATGACTACCTAAAACAAAACAGCAACAATGCAGAAAATAACCCCTCCAAAAAGATCAAAACCCTAAAAGTTCTACAAATCACTTCTGAGTCACAGTGAGGAAACCATGATGACAAAATCTGACATAGTACATGACAGAGAACAAATTCCGAACCCTCAAATTGGCATGGCTTTGCTCACTGGTACTAGGTCACCTAGTACCAATTAAGAAACTGAATCACCTGAGACAACACACAGTGAGTACCTTTTGGCTGAGGTGGAGTTAATGATTTGCTCAGTAATGTTCTGCCCTAACAGAATCTTCTACAGAATGTATAAACATATGCACCAATAAATCATTATAACCCTAATCAAGCTCCTCTGTACTAGTGACATCTCCATCATAAAATTCCACCATTCATTACTTTAGTGTAGAGATAATATTCTTATATGGAGTAATCCAAGAAATTTTAATATTTAAGGCTAATGATACTGATTTCTTAAAGACATTCAGCTGTGCTAAAGCTCATTGGAGTATATATCCTTAAAAAAAAAAGAAAATAACAGACCTAGTGAACTCTTTTTGAAAATGGAAATTCCAAAGTCTGGTTATTTTGTATTTCCTTACTCAGAAACTAGGATACCCCTTTTAAAAAAGGCGGGGGAGGGGGGGTTGTTCCATGCACATTAAAGTCCCCAAGTTAGAAACATCCAACTTGCACTTACAGAGGCTATTACAGTAAGTCTCTGAGTTACAAACATCCAACTGATATATGACTTACACTTATGAATGGAGATAATAAATAAATGTACCTGTTCCAATTTATATACAAATTCAACTTAAGAACAAACCTACAGAACCTACCTCATTTGTACAGGGACTGCCTGTAGTCACTGCTTATGGCACCTACTTCATGGATGACCCAGGGACTGCCTATAGTCACTGCCAAATGGCATGTCCCAAATGAAATAAATGTCACCTAGGGACCCTAAAGATGGCTCTGGGACATTTAAGCCAAACACTAACAAATCCATCTGAAATATAAAATAATATTTGCATTGTTAAGCCTTATGTCAGTTGTTCTTAAAGCTTTTGCTGCCCAAGATAATGATTTGTTTAATTCAACATTTTCTATCTTAAAAAAAAAATGTTCTTTGCAACACTCTGCACAGAATAGAGTCCTTGACTGTTTTTTCAGCTTGGTTATTGTTGGTATATATAAAGTCTACAGATTTATGAGTGTTGATTTTGTAACCTGAGACATTGCTGTATTCCTTGATCACTTCTAAGAGTTTTGTAGTAGAATCCCTGGTGTTTTCCAGATATACAATCATATCATCTGCGAACAGTGAAATTTGATCTCTTCTGACCCTATGTGGATAAACTTGATCGCCTTTTCTTCCCTAATTGCAATGGCTAAAACTTCCATTACAATGTTAAAGAGCAGTGAAGACAGTGGGCAACCCTGCCTGGTTCCTGATCTGAGTGGAAATGATTTCAATTTAACTCCATTCAATAAGATATTGGCTGTGGGTTTGCTGTAGATGGCCTCTATCAATTTAAGAAATGTCCCTTCTATACCAATTTTCTTAATTTGGGAGTTTACCTAACAAAGGATGTGAAAGATCTCTATAAAGAGAACTATGAAACTCTTAAGAAAAGAAATAGCTAAAAATGTCAAAAAATGGAAAAATATACCATGCTCATGGCTGGCAAGAATCAACATTGTTAAAATGTCCATACTACCCAAAGCAATATACAATTTTAATGCAATCCATTAAATTAAAGTTCCATTGTCATACTTTAAAGACCTCAAAAAAATAATACTTCATTTTATATGGAATCAGAAAAAAACTCAAATAGCCAAGACATTACTCAGAAATAAAAACAAAGCAGGAGGAAACATGCTACCAGATCTCAGACTATACTATAAATTGATAGTGATCAAAACAGCGTGGCACTGGCACAAAAGCAGAGAGGTAGATGTATGGAACAGAATAGAGAACCAAGAGATGAACCCAGCTACTTACCATTATTTGATCTTTGACAAGCCAATTAAAAACAGTCAGTGGGGAAAAGATTCCCTATTTAACAAATGGTGCTGGGTGAACTGGCTGGCGACCTGTAGAAGACTGAAACTGGACCCACACCTTTTACCATTAACTAAGACAGACTCTCACTGAATTAAAGATTTAAACTTAAGACATGAAACTATAAAAATACTAGAAGAAAGTGCAGGGAAAACTCTCGAAGGAATCGGCCTGGGTGAATTTTTTATGAGGAGACTCCCCAGGCAATTGAAGCAGTATCAAAAAAAACACTACTAGGACCTGATCAAACTAAAAAACTTCTGCACTGCTAAGAACACCGTAACTGTAGCAGGCAGACAGCCCTCAGATTGGGAGAAAATATTTGCAGGTAATTCCTCCGACAAAGGTTTAATAACCAGAATATACAGAGAACTCAAATGTATTAGCAAGTTAAAAACAAGTGATCCCATCTCAGGGTGGGCAAAGGACTTGAAGAGAAACTTCTCTGAAGAAGATAGGCACACAGCCTCCAGACACATGAAAAATTGTTCATCATCCTTAATCATCAGAGAAATGCAAATCAAAACTACTTTGAGATATCATCTAACTCCAGTAAGATTAGCCCATATCACAAAATCCCAAAACCAGAGATGCTGGCATGGATGTGGAGAAAAGGGAACACTTCTACACTGCTGGTGGGAATGCACACTAATACATTCCTTTTGGAAAGATGTTTGGAGAATACTTAGATCTAAAAATAGACCTGC